>BLKR01016122.1:0-36356 GCA_011170035.1 Teleogryllus occipitalis | reverse complement strand
CAACTGGATTTATCCACTTTTTCATTATAAGGGCCAGGCAATGAATTGTTTCGGGAGGTCGAATTCAGCTGCTGTCTGGAGGAGAATTCTAGCGGCCGGCTGGTCTGATCGGTAGTTTTCCGTGGTTTCTCCGATCAACACCAGGCGAATGCCGGAGCAGTACCCTAACAAACGGGCCACGGACCGCGCGCGATCTGTCCTTCCTCTTTCTTGTCCTATCCTCTCCCCTTACACACACACTTACACTAACATGCACTACACTACCGCATATTCCGGGAGACCGGTCGGGAGCTTAGAGCTTGTCCCGACTGGGGCGGTTCCCCGTTGGTGGGAGAGTCCTGGTTACGGGGAAACCCCACTAGCCGACGGTAGGTCGGCGCCGGATCTCGCCATCCAGCGGGGGAAGATCACCGCCATCTCCCGAGAAGAAACATGCACTACACTAACGGGACTAATGACCGAAGTAGTTGACGCGCCCGGAAACACGAAAAAATCAATCAATCAATCGTTTCGGGCCGAAAATTCGCCGCTTTTCCCCACAGCATGACATAACCTTCTCTGTCCAGCGTAAGCGGTGGCGAGAGAGTGAAAAGCGATGGTGTGGTGCGCAGCTCGGAGTGGCACGTGCCGCCGGACGGCGCGTTCGGCTCGAAGCGGCCCAACGGCGAGTGGAACGGCATGATCCGCATGCTGCTGGAGGACCGCATCGACCTCTCCATCTGCCCCTTCATGATGACGTCGCTGCGCGCCGAGGTGGTGCGCTACACCGCGCCGCTCGCCAGCACCAGGTGCGCGGGGCCACGCCCCCTCCGGCTCGCTCCAGCGTCCCCCGGCGCACGCCGCGCCTTGGTGCATCACTACACTTTGGTTTTCGTAACGTGGCGGATGACATTAGGTCATTTTTACTCCTCCCGCCTTATAAAATAAATCTTTTTAATTAATTCGCAAACATCCTTCTCAAACCGGGAGCGGTAGCTCAGTGCATCAACTGATGTCACTGCAGCGCCTCTGACCGGGAGGTCTTAGATTCGAGTCCTGACAGCGGCAGGATTTTCGATACTAGCTTCTCAGCTAGGTCGAATTCAGTCGCTGTCTGGAGGAGAATTCTAGCGGCTGACTGCTCTGATTGGTAGTTTTCCATGGTGTCTCCGATCAACACCAGGCGAATGCCGGAGCAGTACCCTAACAAACGGGCCACGGACCGCGCGCGATCTGTCCTTCCCGATCTGTCCTATCCTCTCCCCTTACACACACACTTACACTAACATGCACTACACTACCACACATTCCGGGAGACCGGTCGAAAGTTTAGAGCTTGTCCCGGGTGGGGTGGTGCCCCGCTGGTGGGAGAGTCCTGGTTAGGGGGAAACCCCGTTAGCTGACGGTAGATCGGCGCCGGATCTCGCCATCCAGCGGGGGAAGATCACCGCCATCTCCCGAGGAAAAAACATGCACTACACATACGCGACTAATGACCTAAGCTGTTGACGCGCCCGGAATCACTAACCAACCCACCAACCCACCAACCAACCATCCAACCATCCTTCTTAATGGGGCTCAGGGCCTCAGACATGTGCTTATCACTGTTATAAAGATTCATTTTATAAGGCAAGAGGTGTAAAAATGACCGAATGTCATCCACCACGTTACGAAAACCCAATTATATACTTGGGTTTTTCTATAAAATAAATCTTTTTAATTAATTCGCGAACGTCCTTCTCAACGGAGCTCATGACTTCAGATACGTGCTTATCACTGTTGTAAAGATTCATTTTATAAGGTGAGAGGTGTAAAAAAGAGAAAAAGTAAAAAAATGAGAAAAAAATAGTAAAAAAATAATGCTGTGAGCTGTATCTTCCCCCTTAAGAAGTGATTTTTATCGGAGACAAGCATGAAACATCCTCTTTGTATTGACTTGCAGAGCTCCTTATGTTCGGTGTGTTGGGTAGGAGATTTCGATGCGTGGTCGATTGCGTATTTGCTCAGGGAATATTCACGTTTCCGGAAATTCGGAAAACTATTTGCATTTGGATAAAAGTTAAAAAAAATTAGTAATTAAAATATGATGTTTCATCAACATTACTTGTTTTAGGCGCAAAAAACTCATAAAATAGGTACCAACCGCCGTGTCGCTTCCCCCTCCTCCCCCACCCCACTCCTCAGCCCTCCCCGCTCCGTCCCTTCCCCGCTCCGCCACCCTCCCCGCTCCGCCATCCCCTCCTCTCCGCCACCCTCCCCGCTTGACACGCTCACCGCTCTGCACCCTCTCCTCTCCGTCCCTCCCCGCTCCACCCCTTCCCTCTCGGCCTCCTAGCCGCACCGTCCCCCCTTTCCCGCTTCCTCCTTTCCTGCTCCAATCCTCTTCCTGCTCCGCTCTAGCGCGCCGCTTAAATCTATTTTAATTCCTTCCGAGATGACTGTACAATAAAATCTGCCTAAATCGGTCCCTGTATAAGCCTAAAACCTGCCTTAACCGGAAAATGTCTCCTGTCCGTGAAGTTAAATGGCATTTTACACAGCATACAACGGAACCTCTCCAATGCGGAAACGGAACGGTTTTTCATCTGCAGGAAAAAATCTTTATAAAACGGAATTCCTGTGAATTTAATGCAATTGACAGAGAAACACGAGATGTTCTTAATGAAATGAATGCATTTGTAAGCTTATTTTAAATTCTCTATCCATGTGACACGCGATTTAGGTGTGGCAACCGGATATTGCAGGAGAGGGGCTTCAGCTCAGCGTAGAATTTGACTTCAGGGTCGCGTGTCTCTCAAGACGTAGGCCGTAGGGGAATTCCTTCTCTCCCGACTCTCTGGGCGTGGGAAGCTGTACGGGCATGGCTTTTATTCACGCGACTTCCTGCCCCGCGTTGAAAATCATTACCCCTCGACCAGATACGCGTTGAGCAAGGCCATACGAGAGTATCAAAAAGTCGTAGTACTGGGTTGTGACGCATTGTGCGTTGGAAGAGTAGGAAAGCAGTCCGAATACAGGAAGGTGGGTATTTTTTAACTCAGAAGCTTTCAATGAAGAGAGTTTAATTTTCATTTATTGATATCTTCGGAATGTGTTAATGTCTATTGATAATTACAATAAATTCATGTAATTTACTGCTTTCTGAGCAGAAACATGAATATCGCAAGTGTCATAAAATGGACAAACCCTGCCTAACACGGAAACCTCCCTAAACCGGAACTTTTTTGTGTCCCGATCGATTCCGGTTTAGACAGATTTTACTGCATTACGTTTCCCTTTTTGATCTCTGTTAGAGACGGTCACGCAGTGTGCACGTGATACGCGAATATAGTGTGTGTGTGTGGCGCAGGGCGAGCCTGTTCATCCGCACGCCGAGCGAGGCGCCGGCCAAGTGGGAGGTATTCGTGCAGCCCTTCCAGCGCTCTCTGTGGCTGGCGCTGGTGCCGGCGCCCGCGCTGTTGGCAGCCCTGCTCTGGGCCGCGCACCGCCCCGCGCCCGCCGCCGCCTTCTCTGCCGGTCACTGCGCTCTCTGCCTGTGGGGCGTCTTCTGCGCGCAAGGTATTTTCTAATTTTCTTAAATCATTTTATTTTGCAATTTGTTTGTGAACGAACATTTGTCAAAATTGCATAAATTTGAGCATACTAGTACTTGAGAGTAGTAAAAGTAAAGTCCATTGACCGTACACCACTAATATTACATTATTAGTAGTTAACAAGCTGCACTAAACATATCATATATATATATATATATATATATATATATATATATATATATATATATATATATATATATATGAAACATATGCCCATAACTGCTACAATTATTGGGCGATTCGTCGTAACCTGTTTCCGAATTTCTAATAACATGGGCGCCAGGAAAAGAGGTTACGATAATATTTTAACTATTATTACTCTGATAAAAACTAAATATTATCCCGCTAGCTGGGTCGATGGGTCACGTCAGAAATAATCGCTATTATCTATTAATAGCCGATTATTCGATCTGCCATCTATACAGAATGGCGAGGAATCTGAAAACAATTATTTTATCTAGCTACTTATTAGCTTGAATTGGCCAATGAAAATCATTTATCTTTCTTTCAAAGAGAAACTTAATGTTTATTTCCTATCAAAATGCAGCAAATTAAAATGTAAAAATTTACAATGAGAAACTTTCTTTAGTCATGACCTGGTTCGAACCTTATACGGCGATTCTGGTCTTCGCGTGCTCTTGATTGATGCTACCTCGAAGAAACGCCTTCCCTTCTTTCTTGAGGCTCCGAAGTCCCGAAGTCCAATTACCACGAATCCTCTTCTCTTCTTTAAAAACGAACACCGCCGATTCACCCCTTCGCACCACTCAAATATTTGTTCCAGCTCCACTATATTATGTCTGATGCCCGCTCTCTCCGTATAAATATCCAGCGCCTTTATGATTACACAGCAAAAAATTTCTCAATTCCATCTTCCGTTTATAGCAAGAAAATATGCAAAGTCCGGTATCGTTCGTGAACCGCACACATTTATAAGTTCAAGAATGATTAGAGTTCACTCGCGAAAAATTTCCAAGTCTTATTTTGATGCACAGCAAAATATTCAGAACTCGACACGTTCCACAAATCTTAGAAAGTATCACAAGTTCACTTCTGGTTCTGCCACGAAAATATTCAGAGTCCGAATATGTCCCTCAAGTCCGATTCTTGCTCTACCACACGAAAATATTTCAAAGTCTGAACACGTACTGTAGACCCCCGAAATTTTTACAAGTCCTAACATGCACAAATTAATCTATTCGCGAGCGAACTGCTCACCGTCACGACATGCGACCGAATGAATTTTTTCGTCCATTTAAAACCCACAATGCCTCGCCTTTCTTTTATTTCGACAAAATGCCACAAACTTCCGTTTTAATAACCAGTCGACGCTTCTTCAACCAATCCACAAATCTCTTATATTTCCCCCTACTCACGCCGTCACCTCCACGGTCAGATGAATGTTTCTTTATCCTGACAACAACCACGACGTCGTTACTAAGGCGCCATATTGCTTATTATTTGCCCTAACCATTTCGCCCATTTACGACAAATATTCTGTAATAAAACATGTCCCCATATTGGTATGTCACTATATATATATATATATATATATATATATATATATATATATATATATATATATATACTAGCTGACCCGGCGAACTCTGTTCCGCCTTAACAGAGAACTCCGTTCCGCCCAAACATACGAAAACGCGTGAAAACGTGCGAAAACGCATGAAAACGTGCGAAAATCCTCGAAAAGGAGCGAAAACCCGCGAAATCACGCGAAAACGTGCGAAATCACGCGAAAACATGCGAAAACGTGCAAAAACGTGCGTTCTCACACAGGAACGCTGTCGAACGGGATAAACAGTATCCTATGTCCGTCTCCTGGCTCTAAGCTTCCTGATCACCAATTTTCAGCCAAATCGGTACAGCCGTTCTTGAGTTATAAATAGTGTAACTAACACGACTTTCTTTTTTATATATATACTAGCTGACCCGGCGAACTCTGTTCCGCCTTAACAGCCGGTCCCATCTTTTTCTCGCGTCGCACTCGCTGTGAGAAACTGTACTATCCTTGTTGCACTCGTGATAATAAAGCAATTGCAGATTTGTGTTTTTCTCTCAAACAAAGAAGAATTTTAAAAAAACGCTCTGATATTTAATAGATAATTAAAAAATCTATTACGTAGCAGAGCATTTTTTTTTGGAATTGATTTTTGTTTAAGAGAGAAATACAAAGCTGTAATCATAGGGACCGGCTGTTAAATGCAATAAATAAGCAGATTTTGGAATTTATTAAGTTAAATTGTTTATTAGAAAATACAAATAAAAAAATGAAGTAGATTAATCATTCATTATTGTTCCTGTATTTTGGTGCACTCTTCACGCGAAAACATGCGAAATCACGCGAAAACGTGCGTTCTCACACAGGAACGCTGTCGAACGGGATAAACAGTATTCTATGTCCGTCTCCAGGCTCTAAGCTTCCTGCTCACCAATTTTCAGCCAAATCGGTACAGCCGTTCTTGAGTTATAAATAGTGTAACTAACACGACTTTCTTTTATTTATATACTAGCTGACCCGGCGAACTCTGTTCCGCCTTAACAGAGAACTCCGTTCCGCCCAAACATACGAAAACCCGCGAAATCACGCGAAAACGTGCGAAATCACGCGAAAACGTGCAAAAACGTGCGTTCTCACACAGGAACGCTGAAGAATTTCAAAAAAACGCTCTGATATTAAATAGATAATTAAAAAATCTATTACGCAGCAGAGCGTTTTTTTGGAATTGATTTTTGATTAAGAGAGAAATACAAAGCTGTAATCATAGGGACCGGCTGTTAAAGGCAATAAATAAGCAGATTTTGGAATTTATTAAGTTAAATTAGAAAATATTAAAATTAAGTTTTATGTTAGAAAATATTAAAATTAATATTAAGTTATATTAGAAAATATTTTATTAGAAAATACAAATAAAAAATTAAGTAGATTAATCATTTATTATTGTTCCTGTATTTTGGTGCATAGGTTGCACTCTTCAGTTAAGTACCTTCGCGCGAAAACATGCGAAATCACGCGAAAACGTGCGAAAACGTGCGTTCTCACACAGGAACGCTGTCGAACGGGATAAACAGTATCCTATGTCCGTCTCCTGGCTCTAAGCTTCCTGCTCACCAATTTTCAGCCAAATCGGTACAGCCGTTCTTGAGTTATAAATAGTGTAACTAACACGACTTTCTTTTATATATATATATATATATATATATATATATATATATATATATATATATATATATATAGATACAATAAATTCATAAAACACAAAATTTCTGAAATGAACAATTTACAGTCGATATGCATGGTCTAAAGTATGATGTCGTTGAAGGTGTTTGGTGGTGTCACTATTGTCTAGTAAGTTGATGACTAGAATATTGGGATGGTTTTGTAGGTATTTTGCACTGGTCTTGTTGATTTCTTCTTTTACTGTTGGGATCTGTTTTTAAATTTGTATTATTATTTTTTCCACAACCGGGAAAAAAAAAGAATTTTGTTTGCGGTAAAAGAGGGACCAAAAGGAAGCATTCGTGTGCAAAGATTGTATGACCATATACGAGGGTCTTACTTTTTTTCAGAAGGCAAACATTGTCGCTCCGTAAGTAATTACAAGTTTTACAAACTTTCGAACTTGGTTTTCTTGGAACTTTGAATTCTGGACATTCCATATAAGGGCAGTGAGCCATCAATATGGAGCACAATTGAGGAAAAGCACGTGATCTATATTGTTTCAAATGCAAAGAGCATTTTTACATGTTAAGTCCTAACTTGTCACGAGGAAAGCTATTTTGATATTTTTTCATTGATAGATAATAAATGTAGAATGCTGAATATTTTACTTTACGCACGCGAAATAGGTTACATTATCCTATAAAGTTGCCCAACATTTAGTATTTATTGCTCTTTAAACAATAATATAGAGTTCCACACAATATTGACTAAGTCACTAGTTTTCTCTTCTCTTTCTTCTAGATATTTTTCTTTTGTTGTATTGTTTTTGTATTTGTTGTATTCTTCTGCTCACCCCTTCTTCTATCCGTGTCTTCTCTCCTTTGCTTGATCTCATTACTCTTCATCGTCTTCTTCGTTTTCATCTTTTTTCTTATGCCTTTTCTCCTTATTTTCATTCTACTCATTCTTCTTCTTTCTTATTTTCTTGCGTCCGCTTCTGTTCAGGCGTCGAAATGCTTTGTTTTAATGTTTTGAATCTTCGTGGGGCTGACATCTTTTTACTTGGCGACTTTCTGAAAACCGCCTTCCTCGTTCTTTCAATACGGAATTCTGGTATGAAACAGGAAGAACGAGACTATCAGCACACAACGGTGTTATAATCTAATTTCCAACATTAAGTATTCATGAAAATATCGTGTGTTACCTGCCCTGGGCTTTATTTACGTTTTTTCAAAAGAGGCATCGCCGCCCTTGCACATTTTAATGCATCTGTTGACTTTTACCGCCCATTCGCCCGCAAACGCAAGGCTCTTGACGTATTGTCAACGCAATTGGATAAATCGTCGAGCTTCCATATATAACATTGTCGATTGATTGATTGATTTGTTCATGTTTCCGGGCGCGTCAACTGCTCAGGTCATTAGTCCCGTTATTGTAGTGCATGTTTTTTTCTCGGGAGATGGCGGTGATCTTCCCCCGCTGGATGGCGTGATCCGGCGCCGACCTACCGTCGGCTAGTGGGGTTTTCCCCTAACCAGGACTCTCCCACCAGCGGGCCACCGCCCCAGCCGGGACAAGCTCTAAGCTCCCGACCAGTCTCCCGGGATATGTGGTTGTGTAGTGCATGTTAGTGTATGTGTGTGTGTAAGAGGAGAGGGTAGGACAAGAAATGGGAAGGACAGATCGCGCGCGGTCCGTGGCCCGTTTGTTAGGGTACTGCTCCGGCATTCGCTGGTGTTGATCGGAGAAACCACGGAAAACTACCGATCAGAGCAGCCGGCCGCTAGAATTCTCGTCCAGACAGCGACTGAACTCGACCTAGCTGAAAAGCTAGTGTCGAAAATCCTGCCGCCGTCAGGACTCGAACCTCGGACCTCCCGGTCAGAGGCGCTGCAGTGACATCGGTTGATGCACTGAGCTACCGCTCCCGGTAAACATTGTCGACGTATGCATTAATGTCTCCCGCTTGTACGATGCGATCCGCTATACAGCTGGTTCGGCAGTTGGTTGCGTGCTAATAGCGTCTTACTTAAAAAACAGCTATCTTTCTCGAAAAAAAAAAACGACAATTGGCAAATCGGGTGGAGTGCTCGCTTTGGCTCCGTAAGGGCTGCACAGCGCTCTGGTATAGAAGGATTTTCTTAAGGATGAGCCAATGTAACCTTTCGCGTAACAAATGGACATAAAATGTAATTCAGAGAAGTGTCCCTCCGCCGCGACAGCTGTTCAGCCACGCCTCTTTGTTAAGTGTTTATGGCTCCTGTGAAAACATCCTTATGCAGAAATCTAAGAGTTTCGCTGAGGGATATGCACGTACGCGAGTCCGGAAAATATTTAAATTTAACTACGTATGTGGAAAATCTCTTAACATGTTTTCACAAGCAGTAAAAGAAAACTGTCACGAATGTAAATAGAAAGCTCTGAATCACAGCTCGCCACACAACAGCACAATAGACGGAAACACGTGAGCCAGTACGCATCTCGGTTTTAAAATAAACATAATATTTCTCACACAAAAAGTAAATTCAATGTAATGTTAATAGAAAAGAAAAAGAATTTTTACAGAATAACACACAACACTGCACTTCCTAATTTCAATTATTTCTCAAAGCGCACTATATTTTCGTCCGACGAGGACATCACAAAAGGAAGCGTCGAAGCTATTTACAAGTTAGCCAACTGCAAACGAATGAATTCAGGAAGGGAGTCTAATGGGCTCGAGGGCACAACTATCACAGAACCTTCAGTTATGTTGCCAGCACTAGCTGTCATTTTTGCTCATCCTTAGGAAAAATCATTCTACAGCCACGTCCGTTCGTCCGTCCGTCCGTCTGTCTGTTTGTCTGTCCGTCTCTCTGTCTGTCTGTCGGTCTGTCTGTCTGTCTGTCCGTCCGTCCGCCTGTCTCTCCGTCTGTCTCTCCGTCTGTGAACACGACTAGCGCCTAAACTACACGTATGATCTTTTCCAAATTGAAGAAAACCCTGTCCATCTGGCTTTAGTTGAAGCTTTGTAAAACATTCTTTAAACTTTGGGGTTCTTTACATGAAGTCCTCGAGACATTTTCAAAAGTTTCTGAGAAACAGCTCCAAATTTTTTCTTTAAATTTCTTGTAAAAATAGAGTATAATACACTTCTAAAGGTGGAATAGGTCCGATTTTCCAGGTTAACGCGAGTGAGTGTGAAACGAGCAAAATTTCTTCAAATTACTTCGAATGAAGTTTTCCGAAAACTCAATAGATTCCTGCAAAAAAGAGCTTCAAAGTTCGCATTTACAGTTACGTTTAACGCCATTTTCTTAAAGACGGCTCCAAATTTTTCAATTAATATTGAATTTAAAACAAGGTTTTAGTCTTTTTTTAAAATAATATTTCTGTTATACTATTTAAAACCGAAAAGTTGAGAAAATTTCAAAAAATGTACTTTGGGCGGGGATAGATGGCAGCTGGCAAGAAGGAAGGGCAAGACTGTACAGTACCAGTCCACACCAAGGAAATTAGAAAACTTGACTACGAGAAAGTCTGTGCCATTCTGAAGCACCTCTAGTTTTTTCTCTGCACTGAAGTTTGCAAATTTTGAGGAAAATTAAAATTAGCTCGTAGGTGTGACGTTTGAAATGTACCATCGTAGATCATATTTTATACCAAATAATGGTTATAATTGTTTCTATTTGAGATTAGGCGCCGATTTGAGATTATTTTCGACGCTTATGTGTAAACATTTTCTCTTATCTTTCTTCTGTTTATCTTTTCTTTTGTCTTAATTCTCTGCTTTTGTTTCACCTCTTTGTTCCTCTCCTCTTCTGATCCTTCTCCTTACTTTCCTCTTCTTATCAGGGTCCCAGATAACACTATGGAATGGCCATTGCCACTGTGTGAGGGAGTGTAGTATAGTTCGAGCAGATCTGAACAGCTGCCCCTGCTAATGCAGTAATGAATTCAGCGCGGCACAAAAGGTCGAGGTGTCGAGGAGGGCTTTCGCTTGGACGTTTTCACTCTCGTTTACTGACGTGATTGGTTTTCCCAATCTTCATTAGCCATTGCTCGCGCTTTCAATATACAGACAGTTACTTATAAAAGTTTGTAGGTGTGCCTGTAATATCCGATACCTTTTCAGTGACCAAAATAAATATTATTTTATATTAAAATTATTTTAGAGATATTTTCGACATCTGGAAGGAAATACGATAAGATATATTTTTGTGTCGGTGCCAATGCGCATGAGCTGTATGTGCGACCTGTCAGTGTGTGAGACTGAGTAACTGACTCCATACGCCCATTAATGGCACAAGTACCTAGATGGATCCAAAAGCAACCACGGGTGTATGAGTAAAGGTCTCAGGACCGAGACGGACCTCAAGGCCTCGACGTGACTTTCGGGGTGGACACGCCCGAACTTCTCTTTGAGAAGAGCCCCGGACAGTTGTGAAAGTGGGGAGGCACCACCGGAAGGCAATCCCCACTGAAAAAAAAGAGAAAAGCTCGACGTGACTTTCGGGGTGGACACGCTCGAACTTCTCTTTGAGAAGAGCCCCGGACAGTTGTGAAAGTGGGGAGGCACCACCGGAAGGCAATCCCCACTGAAAAGAAAAGAGAAAAGCTCGACGTGACTTTCGGGGTGGACACGCCCGAACTTCTCTTTGAGAAGAGCCCCGTACAGTTGTGAAAGTGGGGAGGCACCACCGGAAGGCAATCCCCACTGAAAAGAAAAAAGAAAAGCTCGACGTGACTTTCGGGGTGGACACGCCCGAACTTCTCTTTGAGAAGAGCCCCGTACAGTTGTTTGTAGGTGTGCCTGTAATATCCGATACCTTTTCAGTGACCAAAATAAATATTATTTTATATTAAAATTATTTTAGAGATATTTTCGACATCTGGAAGGAAATACGATAAGAAAGTGGGGAGGCACCACCGGAAGGCAATCCTCACTGAAAAGAAAAGAGAAAAGCTCGGCGTGACTTTCGGGGTGGACACGCTCGAACTTCTCTTTGAGAAGAGTCCCGGACAGTTGTGAAAGTGGGGAGGCACCACCGGAAGGCAATCCCCACTGAAAAAAAAGAGAAAAGCTCGACGGGACTGGTCAACCCTTTGAGAAGAGCCCCGGATATGCCGTGAAAGTGGGGGAGGCACCACCGGAAGGCAATCCCCACCGAAAAGAAAAGAGAAAAGCTCGACGTGACTTTCGGGGTGGACACGCCCGAACTTCTCTTTGAGAAGAGCCCCGGACAGTTGTGAAAGTGGGGAGGCACCACCGGAAGGCAATCCCCACTGAAAAGAAAAAAGAAAAGCTCGACGTGACTTTCGGGGTGGACACACCCGAACTTCTCTTTGAGAAGAGCCGCGTACAGTTGTGAAAGTGGGGAGGCACCACCGGAAGGCAATCCTCACTGAAAAGAAAAGAGAAAAGCTCGGCGTGACTTTCGGGGTGGACACGCCCGAACTTCTCTTTGAGAAGAGCCCCGGACAGTTGTGAAAGTGGGGAGGCACCACCGGAAGGCAATCCCCACTGAAAAAAAGAGAAAAGCTCGACGTGACTTTCGGGGTGGACACGCTCGAACTTCTCTTTGAGAAGAGCCCCGGACAGTTGTGAAAGTGGGGAGGCACCACCGGAAGGCAATTCCCACTGAAAAGAAAAGAGAAAAGCTATCTATAACATAGTATAGCTCAGCATAAAATAGTGGCGGTAGCGAACGAAGCCCCGGATGGCGCGGAAATCGGGACAGAGCGGTCGGTAGAATCGCTAGAGAGGGAAAATGGCTTTTCGCTGCCGAAAAATTTAAATTGTACTCACGTTATGGTAGATGCTAGAATTGCTTATCGTCGGCTCTGATGCATTCTTGACATCTAAACAAATTCTGATTCACTCGGTAAAGATGTCCTGTGGTATTGCAAAGATGTTCCTGTGTTTTGTGCCTTAATTATGATTCTGTGTGAGGAACATTTTTATCGCAATCTTTCAGGAATTCTCACAGAAAGGAATTGCACGGAGACCGATCAGGAGAGCGTGCAGGCTACAAACACGTTTCATAATTTTATATCCATAAAGAACATGAAAAGTCCTTAAAGAAGCTGAAACAGTGTGTGTGGTTGAGAAGCCCTGAGGAAAATGGCCGTAATTACGCTCTTCATTAGTCAACATTTGGAAGAAAGGCTCCTGGATAAGATGCACATAGAGGTTTGACACAGTTTACGTACGTGCCATAAACAAACGCTTTCTGTTCGAGAGTGAACTTCGAGTGAGCCATCACAAACCGATTACTCAACAAGACTGGAAAGCACTCCTTTTGCGGGTCAAGACCATGTAACGCTCCCGTTTTTTAAAATTTATTTTCTTTTGGATAGAACAATACACAGATCAGTATTAATACACTCTACATTTGTAATAGTTGCTTATATCTACTTACAATTAACTTACAATAATCTTACAAATCTTAAAATACAACTTACATTACTACTAAGGTTGTAGAGGTACCTTTGTACAATATCTCTACTTTGGATCGAGATCTGAGAATTTATTTAGTAATGTATGGAAAGGAAATTTATTTTTAATGCGGGTTCTGTGAGTTGGGTTTTGGCAGAGTCCTAGCGGGGTTAGTTTGGGTTCCGTATGTTTTGGAAGAAGTGGGGGGATAAAAAAATAATGTGGTTGGTAATCGGTTCTAACTGGATTTCGTTGTGGAGTTGTGCATTGGAGACGTACCATGGGGAATTCGTGATGGTGCGCAGGAAGTGATTTTGGATTACTTTAAACGCTCCCGTGCGCAGGGGAGTTCAACGCACCGTTCTCCAGCGAGGGTCGACCCGTTGATCGAGCAGAATTTTGCACGATCGCACACTAATAAAATAGTAGATAGCCGCCCCGGTGGCTGAGATCGCTAAGGAGTCCATGTCGTAGCGATGTCGGACCGAAGGGTCGCGGGTTCGAGTCCCGCCTCAAGCATGGTTGAATTTGTGTTTGCCCTTTCACCACTTATCATCACCATATTATTTCATTTTCACAGTTGCTATAACCTTAACTCCAATAGTGGTCGCTAATGACCTAGATGTTGATGCGACCTTAAATAACAAAAAATAGTAGAAACATATAAATAAACAAATGACTAGGGGAGAAGAACTGGTGGTACCCAGACTTCGCTCCGCGCATACTAACATAACACATTCACACCTGTTCCACAATCTACCCACGCCCCTCTGTGACCCATGTAAGATTGAACTGTGTCGCATATAGTGAACATCTGCCCTGAGTTTCAGGATGCAGGAAAGAATCTTCTCAAAGAGAAACAATTCGAAACAATCATTCCAAGCCCTACCAACAGGATATTTTAAGATTTTGCCAAAATACTAATGTATTTAATAAAATATAAACGAATTCCTGTACATTTTATCATACTAACCAAGATTAGGTGCCAAGTTATGAAATTTTAAAATAATTTCACTGTTTTTGTAATCACTATATCTGTGTATTAATGTTAAAACAAATGTTGAATATATAAAATATTGTAGAGTCGCTAAGAACCTTCGGTCGATGCGACTATAATAAATTAAAAAAAAAAATGTATCACTGCGGAATGGCGCGTAGTATCGTGTGGTTCTCGTTTGGTGACTCGCGCGCGCAGGGCACTCGGACAGCCCCGGGCCGCTGGGCGCGCGCGTGGTGTTCCTGTCGTCCTTCCTGACGTCGCTGGTGCTGCTGGCGGGCTACACGGCCAACTTCATGGCCTACCTCACCGCGCCCCACTACCCGCTGCCCTTCACGGACCTCGAGGGCATGCTCAAGGACCGCTCCTACTCCTTCACGGTCATCGGCAAGTCTGGCTTGTTCACTAATTTCCAGGTACCTCACCTTCAACACACTAGCATCTCTCTTAAGTTATTAGCGAGTTTTAGTATTTTTCTTTAGAAAAGAGACTTTCTTACACTAAGAATTTATTTTTTGAAACATCTTATGATTGGACGATTTTACCCTAATCTCAGTGGCTACAAGCAAAGGTTTTAACGATAAAACATTCAAATTCCAGAATACCACAAAATAAGATGAGAGTTGAATATACGAAATTTGTATTGAGTCTTTTTTCTGTTTCGAACTTTTACCCACTCCATTATTTCATTCTTAACTACAAATATTACATTAATCATAAAATATGTCACGAAAATTCTAATTTTTATCTTCTTCTAAAAAGGTGAAAAATAGAGAATAAATAACTTCCATAGACGTATTCTGGACAATACAATTGTATCACTTCTTTTGGATGATTTTTGCGATATAATTCCAATTCGTCATGGATTATATGTGTCACTTAAAATGCAAGCCACAACAGCGATAATAGTTGACAGTTTCCATTCTGTTTCAATTAACATTTTGAATTATTTATTAACTGTTAGTTAAGCTTGATTCTCCAGCCATTTGTAATGTGATGCTGCTGCTGCTGCTGATGATGATGATGTGTGTGTGTGTGTGTATTCGTGTTGCACATGTGTGTATGTTTGATTGTAGCGAAAATGAAGGCAACGCCATGGGGTTAAACGTTCCGTTGACTGGGAGGATGTAGCGGTTTCAATCCCAATTGGATACATCCGCTGAGTTAGCTCAGAACGGGCATTCCAAATTCTCAGCATTCAGAATGAGAATTTTTGAAAAAAAAAAAAACGGTTGATTTCGCAAGATTTTCGACTACAATTTAGGCAATTTTAAAAATTCTCAAAAACTGCTCACATTTTTATTTCATTTTTTCCTCGTATGCAAAATGGTGGTGCTAATTTTATTCTCGACGAACTCTGTATTTTCGAAAATTGCTAAAAGTTAATATTTCACAATTAAAATTGAAGATAGCAGTTATTGCCTGAAACAAAGTCCGATCTAAAATATCAGCTTTTAAAAAAGGTAATGTAAATTTTAAAAAATTTCGAGACAATTACATTTTTAAGCGTCGGCCCGAGTTCGAAACTCACAGCGTTTCTACAGAGTAGAGGTAATGCTCACGGCGAATTAATTCCGACGGCTTGAGTTAGAGTCTCGATGCGAAAAAAAATATTGCTGGTTGGAAACACTTTTGCAGGTTTAAATGATAGAATAAAATAGCGGGGCAATTAGAAGTAATGGAAGAATGTGTGTGCTGATTGTAGCTCTAATTCTAATTAGTGTTTCTAATTCTAAATAAACTGGAATACTCAAAATTCGAATTGCCACAAAATAGAATAGTGCCCGAGAACCAATGTGTGTACAATATACCTGTGTGCAGAGATGAAAACTGTTACGAATCGTTTGAATTATGTTCCCGCAAAAGCGTATCGTTTGTAACGCCAATAACTCAGATACTAAGTCATCTTCAGCTGTGTTGCCACTCGACAGGCGTCGCAGTTAGTTAGCCTCCCTCTTGATGTAATATAAATACGAGCACTTTAGCTCAAACATAAAGTAAATATATTATTCGTAAATTCATGAAAGCAGACTCATTCGGCAAATGTAAACTCCTCCACTTCCGCGGATATCTTGCTCCTTACTTGAGAACCATCGATTAAAATATTAAAATACACCAAACTTCCAATATCCTGAAGTCACTACTAATTGGGTATTAAAACCAGAAAGACATTAATATTTTCGGCCTACATACAAGCTTCCATTCTCTAGCGAACACTCTTCAGTCTCCTTCTAACAAACTTGAGTCCATAGTAACACTACATCCCTCAATTGACCTTTCTTACGAGTTCATACAACTCGAACCAAATATTACTTCTTATAATCAAATGTTACTTCTCCGCCACCCGACACATACAGTTTTTAGTGCTTTTCACTAATAAATCAATAAATATTATTTTCATTTCGTAATAAAACCATTTTCCCCCGAGTTCTAGGATTTGTTTCCGGAGTACAGGGCCGCACGGAACCGGGTATACTTCTCGTAGGTAAATCCACCCTTGTTCCAGCCCCTTGCCATACCCCGAAGATCAGAGATCACCTAATGTTCGCATCAAGAAGTGCCCGTGTGTTGTTGCAGAGTGCTCAGGACGAGGTGATGCGCCTGGCGTTCAAGCTGCACCTGAAGCCGCACGCGGACAGCCTGCCACTCAGCGACGAGGCCGCCGTGGAGCACATGTGCGCGCACCGCGACGCCTTCATGGGCAACGAAGACATCACGCGCGAGCTGGCGCCCTGCCCGGTGTCGCTGCTGCACGGCTCCTCCTTCCCGCTCAACAACGCCATGGTGCTGCCCAAGAGCAGCCCCTACGCCTTCCTCTTCAACAACGTGTGAGTACTTGCTTCCCGCTCAACAACGCCATGGTGCTGCCCAAGAGCAGCCCCTACGCCTTCCTCTTCAACAACGTGTGAGTACTTGCTTCCCGCTCAACAACGCCATGGTGCTGCCCAAGAGCAGCCCCTACGCCTTCCTCTTCAACAACGTGTGAGTACTTGCTTCCCGCTCAACAACGCCATGGTGCTGCCCAAGACCAGCCCCTACGCCTTCCTCTTCAACAACGTGTGAGTACTTGCTTTCAACAACGCCATGGTGTCCCAAGACCAGCCCCTACGCCTTTCTCTTCAACAACGTGTGATACTTGCTTCCCGCTCAACAACGCCATGGTGCTGCCCAAGAGCAGCCCCTACGCCTTCCTCTTCAACAACGTGTGAGTACTTGCTTCCCGCTCAACAACGCCATGGTGCTGCCCAAGACCAGCCCCTACGCCTTCCTCTTCAACAACGTGTGAGTACTTGCTTCCCGCTCAACAACGCCATGGTGCTTCCCAAGAGCAGCCCCTACGCCTTCCTCTTCAACAACGTGTGAGTACTTGCTTCCCGCTCAACAACGCCATGGTGCTTCCCAAGACCAGCCCCTACGCCTTTCTCTTCAACAACGTGTGAATACTTGCTTCCCGCTCAACAACGCCATGGTGCTTCCCAAGACCAGCCCCTACGCCACTTGCTTTCAACAACGCCGTGCTGACGCCTTCCTCTTCAACTTGTGTCCTGTCAACGTGTGACGCTATGGTGCTTACGCCTTCCTTCCCTGAGCTTGCAACAACGCCATGGTGCTGCCCAAGACCAGCCCCTACGCCTTCCTCTTCAACAACGTGTGAGTACTTGCTTCCCGCTCAACAACGCCATGGTGCTGCCCAAGACCAGCCCCTACGCCTTCCTCTTCAACAACGTGTGAGTACTTGCTTCCCGCTCAACAACGCCATGGTGCTTCCCAAGAGCAGCCCCTACGCCTTCCTCTTCAACAACGTGTGAGTACTTGCTTCCCGCTCAACAACGCCATGGTGCTTCCCAAGACCAGCCCCTACGCCTTCCTCTTCAACAACGTGTGAGTACTTGCTTCCCGCTCAACAACGCCATGGTGCTTCCCAAGACCAGCCCCTACGCCTTTCTCTTCAACAACGTGTGAGTACTTGCTTCCCGCTCAACAACGCCATGGTGCTGCCCAAGACCAGCCCCTACGCCTTCCTCTTCAACAACGTGTGAGTACTTGCTTCCCGCTCAACAACGCCATGGTGCTTCCCAAGAGCAGCCCCTACGCCTTCCTCTTCAACAACGTGTGAGTACTTGCTTCCCGCTCAACAACGCCATGGTGCTGCCCAAGACCAGCCCCTACGCCTTCCTCTTCAACAACGTGTGAGTACTTGCTTCCCGCTCAACAACGCCATGGTGCTGCCCAAGACCAGCCCCTACGCCTTCCTCTTCAACAACGTGTGAGTACTTGCTTCCCGCTCAACAACGCCATGGTGCTGCCCAAGAGCAGCCCCTACGCCTTCCTCTTCAACAACGTGTGAGTACTTGCTTCCCGCTCAACAACGCCATGGTGCTGCCCAAGAGCAGCCCCTACGCCTTTCTCTTCAACAACGTGTGAGTACTTGCTTCCCGCTCAACAACGCCATGGTGCTGCCCAAGACCAGCCCCTACGCCTTCCTCTTCAACAACGTGTGAGTACTTGCTTCCCGCTCAACAACGCCTTGGTGTTGCCGAAGACCAGCCCCTAGTCCTTCATCGCAGTAGATAACATCGATTTTAAGTTAGCTATGTAATGATTTTCTATCACTCTTGTAGAGCGGTAATCTGGTGTGGTATATGGAAGTTGTGGAATAAATTTTTTTATACCAGCATTATAAACGACATTTTCTGTTGCAAGAAATCGTTCATAAATTGAGGTTTTACGGTACAAATGATGACGTATAAGATTTAATGGCACAAATGATTGCGTCTTCACACATTCAGCCAATCGCAACGAGAGAAGCTTGAGGAGATAGCGGTAAACCGAACAGCCGACAAACGTTTTATCGCTCAGATGTCAAATATCGAGACGTCTCAAGAAAGTTGTTTCGCAAAATTAAGTTTGATTTTCTTAATAATGTATAATGCTGTTATATAAAAATAGTGTATGCAACTCGTTTATAATGTTGCTTTATTGCATTTGTACGAGTTTGAAAACTCGCTCCTAACGTCGCTCGTTTTCAAAACATGTACTCACGCAATGAAATTTAACATTATAAACTAATTGCATAAACTAGTATACTTATCAGCATTACAAATGTTCTTTTTGTTTGCAAGAAATACATTATGCAGTATTATCAGTTTATGGCACAAATAAGTACGTTCTTACGTACACATCGAATCGCAGCAGTGGATCTAGTGGTGGTGGCGGTAATCCGCACTGCTGATCACAGTTTACCTCACAATTGTGAAATAATCTTGACGATTCGTTCCTTCAAAATTGCGAAACGGAAAACTTTACTTACCAATTTTATTACTGAAATTTTCTTCGTTTCCTTTGTAACTTTATAATATTATTATACAAAAATAGCATGTGTTATCTGTTATAAACGAATTTCAGCTAAACAAAAAATCGTTTGATATCGTAGGCTTCCGCGGCCAGAGTCATGATCTGGGCTGTCCGGGTGACGCCGTGTCGAAGGCTGAGGTGCCAACGTTTAGACCGACATGTCGCGGTCCTCTCCAACATGTCGCGGCAGCACAGCTCTGAAGAGGACCGCGACATGTCGGTCGAAACGTCGGCACCTCAGCCTTCGACGCGGCGTCACCCGGACAGCTCAGATGAAAAAATCGTTTATAATGTTGCTTTATTATGCAAGCACATAAATTTTAAAAACTCGCCCCCAACGTCTATCCTTTTCCAAACATATTCACATACACTAAAACTTAAGATTATTATCTAGTTGCTTTCCCTAGCGGGGGAGTGCGTTTAACGGCTGGCGGCGCGTGCAGGATCCAGACGCTGCGGCGGTCGGGGGTGCTGCGGCTGCAGTACCGCAAGATCTGGCGCATCGCGACGCCGGCCGAGGAGCCGTTCGTGCACGTGTTCCTGGAGGACGTGGTGCCGCTGCTGTGGCTGCTCGGCTCGGGCGCCGCGCTGGCGCTGCTCGTGTGCGCAGGGGAGCTAGCGGCGCAGCGCCTCAGGCGGCGCCCCGCACTCGCAGCCACGCTCCCGCCCCCGCCCCCGCCCCCGCCCCCGCCCGCGCTGCACCGCCTCTCCTCGATGCAGGTAGATACGCGCACTGCTCTTCCACAAGCATCTGGAGACGGATAGATTGATTGGTTGTTAGTGATTCCGAGTACGTTAACTACTAAGGTCATTAGTCCCGTAAGCGTAGTACGTGTTTTTCATCGGGAGGTGGCGGTGGTCTTCCCCCACTGGATGGCGAGATCCGGTGCCGACCTACCGTCAACTAGCGGGTCTTTCCCCAACGAGGTAGAGATAATAGAATAAGGGGAGATAATAGAAAAAAGACAGAGAAGGAAAGATTGCTCACGGACTGTGGTCCGTTTGTTAGAGTTCTGCTCCGGTATTCGCCTGGTGTTGATCGGAGCAATGACGGATAAATTCCGGTCATGGCAACCGGCCCCTGGAATTATCCTCCAAACAGCGGCTCATCTCGACCAAGCAATGTAGCCAGAGTTCAAAATATTACCACTGTCGGGATTCGAACTCTAGAACCTTGATTCTCTGAGCCATTTTCGCCGGTATGTGGGGAGGCCAATCGGGAGATTAGAGCTTGTTTGTTTGACTCACATTTCCGAGCGCGTCAAAGGTTGTCTATCGTTCTGTAAGAGCAGAACATGTTCTATTCCTTATTCCCCTGTTGGAAAGTGAGATTTGTCGTCAAACTACACATCGGCTGGTGGAGTTTTCCCCAACCAGGTATATCGTCCAGCGGGGTACCGACTCAGACGGGAAAAGCTCTGAACTTCCGACGTATGCGGTAGTGGAATGTAAGAAAGTATGCAGTGTGGAAGGAGAGAGATGCGAACAAGAATAGGGATGGAAGGATCGTGCGCGGTCCCTAGCCCATTTGTTAGGGTGCTGATCCGCGATTCACTTAGAATTGATCGGAGAAACCACGGAAAACTACCGAACAGAGCGGCCGGCCGCTAGAATTCTCCTCGAATCAGCAGCTGAATACGACTATACAGGTGCTTACTGTCGAAAAATCCGCCACCATCGGGATTCTAATCCTAGGACCTCCTGGCCAGAGACTGTAGAGCTTGTCCCGATAGGGGTGGTGCCCTGCTTGGAAGATACGTGGAGCAGGCCACCTCGGCAATCCGAGATGTAGAACGGCGCCTGATCTTACATTCAAGATGGGACGGAGCGCCTCTACTCCACGAGACATAAAATACACCACACTTACGGGACCGACGACCATTGTAGTTGACGCGTCGGGAAACACAAAACAATCAATGATATGTTTTAAATTTATGTATACATTTAATTTCATTAGACCTTGAAAAAGAAGGTCAATGACCTTCGAAACGTTGGTCTCTAAACAACCAAAGGACCTTCCAAGAATAACAAAAATATAAAAAAGGCAGTCATATAAATAATATTAACAAATTTAACCTTCGTAAAGAAACTCAATGAATCCCCAAGAGTGTTTGAAATAAACGGCCCTGCGCAGCTGTCACGTCAGCGGCGAGCGGCTGCGTCCGTGGGCGGTGATGGCGGGGGTGCCCAGCGGCGGACACCAGCGGGGCTCCACCAGGGGCGACCGCCCCGCCCCACGGGGGCCTCGCCCCCCTCTCCGCCGCCGTCGCCCTCTCCACCCGCCCGCCACCGCTGGATGCCCTGAAGAAGGACTGCTGCGTTGCACTGGAGAGTTTTGAAGCGTAGGGTTGTAGTTTTATGGCGTATGACTGCTGTTTTCAAACCACTGTACGCGGAAGGATTGTACGTCCGTTAAGTCCACGCGAAGGTTTGAAGAAAGTAACTACGTGACTGAAATGTCGAAGTAACTTAGCCGTCTAGAGTATTCAGTTATCAATTTACATACACATTTACATAGCTTACTTAGTTGTAATAGGATACATATTTTAATATCTCCCATGGTCTTGTAGTAATATAAATTAATAAAACAACAACATATTTTCACTGAATTAAGTTTATTCCACTTCCTTGTAATTGTTACATTCATTTTAAGACAACGATAGGGGAAGTAGTTCTGCACTGTGAAAGCAGAGTAGTATGCTGCTAACGCTATATTTTCATAAAGGTAAATCCATGTACTTCACACTTATTTACAGTTCATCAACATAGGATGTCATTATTGGACTTGCTCTAGATTACCAACAGTTGGAAACTACTATCTCCGTTAACGTGGTTAATATTGACTTGTATCGTTTACTTTATTTCGGAATACTTTTTTCCGATACAACTCTAACATAACATCTAGAGTACAGACATGAGCAAATGACCAAACCGGCTGCGTGAAATACTCGTATACTGCATAGTATTGATTTATGCTGTAAATTCTCTATTCTTTTACCACTACTGTTTCTTTGATATTTCAACAAAACAATTTTCTTGTAGCTGCATAGCTTTTAACCATCAAATGAAATTTTAAAGCTATTCAGACAAACATGTAATTTGAGACACATTGAAAGCATTGTGGAAATCTTAGGAAAAGGAAAAACCATAGTATCAGGGAAACCTGCACTCGATTCGTGCGTATTTACTAATAAATTAACACAATCAATACAGTCTGCCAAGCAGTTTTCTGAAAGCTTATATCACAGTACTTTTGTATATTTACTTTGATTAATGTTTCGATTTATTTGATATAATAACAATTAATATTTGAAAGAAAACAAAACTTTGCTTTTCCTGAGAGAGTAACTGTGTGCATTGATTATCATGTTTGACGCTCTTCACTATTGACTCTCGAATCGCCTGGAACGGCATAAAGACCTGCATCATGCATAGAAAAGCAACGAGTGAAATTGGAATTTTCTACAGACGAACTTGGAAGAAAATGGCATTTGCGCAACACAAATGTATACATATTGCTTCTGAAGGTAGATGCGTGAGGAAATGAACTGTGTGAACTGTCAAGTATGAATACAATGCAATCATGATTTCATGTTTCGTGTTTGAATTGTATAATTTTTTCCAACTACACAATCTGACCTAATCTAACCCAATTGTGAATCTATTCTGACTTCACTTCTGCTGTATGAATACATTTATTGTACAAATTCGTTTATCTCTTTTCTGTGCTGACCATTGTCAATAAATAGAAAGTGCGCATTGGTAAATTTTCTTAAAATCAGACTTAGTTTGTATTTATGATTGCAGAAAGTAAATCTCGAATTTTTTTCAACTACCTATCTAACCTAATGGTAAAAAAAAATAGGTTTTCGTAATTAGTTATTGGACGGCAGACGTGGAACTAAATGTTTCTGAAGGAAAGAGTATGCAATTTTAGATGTACAATTAAATTTATTGCAATTTCTTCATATCCATTAAGAGCTAAGATTTACTAACATATCAAAAATTCAAAGTAATAAAACAGCCTTTGAGAAGATAGTGTCTTGTGTAGCACTCAAGGAGTAATAAATAAAAAAAATATATGCATCCAATGTTGTCTACAAAGAGATTTGAATATTATTTATTAGAACTGCATTTAGTGTTTAGAAATAAGTGTAAAAAATTATTTCAAATTGAAATGACTATACCATTATAAAACATTTGATTTGGTAGTAATTGAATACTATTTTATGTTAAAATTATTTTCAAATATAGTTTGTATTTGGAGGATTATATTTTCAACTTTGTTTCGGTATAGGCGGCGCCAGTTTTAGGAACATTAAGATTATATGTATTCATTGTGTATTACAATTAAAAGGGGTATTTTTACACAAAATTTAACGCATATGTAACAATAAAAAAATGAAATTTAATGCATAGAAATATTACATTTAATGGTAAATATTTTCCAATGACTTCAATTATTGGTGTGACGTAAATAATTGAATGAAGTAACATTGATAACAATGAATAAAATGACTTAAAAATTGTGAGGAAACCCTATTGATAATGATTGAAATCACTGCAGGAATCACTTTAATTACTCTACTGAAGTGCACATATTTAATGAAATGTAGTGAATAATTTTCATGGATTTAAGGTTTTAACAACCAATGTGATAAATTGTTAATTGAATGGCAAACACCCTGAATATTGCAATAAGTGACCACTGATGGTTCCATTAAAAAGGTTTGTTTAGAGGGTTTACTTATTTGGAGAAGTCTTTTTTAAAAAGAAAAAAACAATGGTCTATTATTACTGGACATCCTACTTTTTTTTCCAGTAACTTAATTTACAGGAAGGATAAATAAAATCTATTTCCACCAGTCAAGGATAAACTACATTTTTCATTCCCACTTTTTCACATGATTTGTACTCCTTGTGTAGACTTTCAACTTAGTGGCATCTTTAATTTTGCGTCTTATAATAATTGTTACAATTATTGTAATCGTGACACAGCTGGCGGAGTCAGAAGTATCGGACGTTAGGTTTTCGTTTTTCAATAGCCTTTTACGCCGCACTGTACGTACGCTTGTCGATATTAGACTGAAATAGGACAGTTGGAACCACCTATCCAGATCCCAATCACGTAAATTGTACATGCATACAGGTTCGTGGATTGTACTGTAATCTATTATTACGCCAACGAGTTGACAGCGCCGGTCCCTGTCCAATTTTGAGTTATGGAATTCTGTTTATCATCGCTGTCGCGAGGATATTATTTTGCGAAAATTGCACTATCGCCGCTAGCAAATGATGTCTCACGAGATTAAATCTGGGACAAGAATGAGTTCGTAGGTTTCTGACAGTAATCCTCCTTTTGCTTTCTGCTGTAATGAACTTTACCATGAGAAATTTTGACATGCGATAGTTACATTGCGTTTTGTATTGGGATACTTCGTTCACGTACTGATGTATGAGATGAAGGCAGATAAGTCGCAAGTAAGAGGAATTGTCTCTTCGTTATCAGTGCATGGAACTGACCAATCTCTTCATATATTACCGCCGTTCGTTTTAAATGTTTTAGTTACACTCTCAAGAATACTTGAGACTGCTGTATCAGGCATCAAGTACTTATTCGTACAGGATGCATATTGCAATGATTCTTTGTGTATTCTGAATAAGCGACTTTTGACTGAATGGTTATATTTGTTTCACTGCTCTCACATTAGAAGAAATAATATATAAGAAAAATAGATTCCAACAGTTACACGCGTGCGAATTTACCTTTCAAAATAATGGCGGTAATTCAGTATATTATTATGATAACTGGCATGAGTCTGGCAACAATATCGTGTTCTGCCAACAACACCCTTGAAGATGAATTACTTTGGAGGGCTGAAAACAGGTTTGGTCCCAGTTGTGTGTTATTGGTTCCTCTGCCAAAAGGTAATGTAGAATTAAACTGTCATTAAATTCAATCACTCTTCTAAATGCACATGCACACGCATGTACTCATATAGATGTAGTATTTACAAATACGGAGTACAAAAATATAAATATTATGCAGCCATATGGACACGAATTGCAACCACATCCATCATATATCATTTGAATAATGCACATAGAACTCAATGCATAACCATAAGACAATATAAACAAAAGTGTATGGGGAATTCTGTATACTATAAGTGAAGATAACTAAAAAATATTATTTCTGACGATACATTTTTACAGACAATTGAATAACACTATACATATTTTTATACGTATAAATATTTTTATTATAAATAAATTCTTGATTTCAACAACAATAATAACGACGTTTCGGGATTAAATTGTATCCCATCATCAAGTATCTATAATTATTAGAATAAAATTATGCGTATAAATTTAAATTTTCATAAAATAACTCTCTCGCGGCCTGATCCCTAGAAGGCTATAGTGTCAACAGCTCTTGCTTTGGACCAAATCAGCCGGTGTTTCATCTGTTTTTAAAAACTTATTTAATTCAAGTTGCATCGACCTGTGAACTCATTAGCGACTAACACATATTACAGTGACAAGAACATTACAGGCACATACATTGCAAAGCAATCCGCTTATGGTTCAGGTTAGACTATTTCATTTTGTAAATACCATCCAGTACTTTACAGTTCCTTCCAAACAAAATACAGTTTGTTACAAAAAGTAATACTTCCATTACAAGAGAATAGCTTTCGATTACTATTGTTTAGTGAGTTTCTTGGTTGATAAAAAAAAAACAGAGTTTGACCACAAAGTACAAAAAAGAAAATTAATTTTTTACTGACACGCTATTGCTTTTTATTACATTCAATACGGCGTTCGATATACACTGCATTACTTACCCGGATCGAGAGGATCTTGGTTACGAGGAAAATATGGAAACAGGTGAATGACGCTACATTTTCTCATATGGAGGGCATTATGAAAGAAAATTATGGGAGAGAAATATGAAAAGACAAGCCGAGTCAAGTCAACATTTAGTTAATTAGTAAATCAGAAAATATGCATCATTAAAATTAGGTAACAAATAAAATTGGTTGGTACCATGGGTTTTAACTGGTTCCAATGATCGAGCGGCAACAAAACAATGTCAAAGACCCTCGTTTTTTTTGTCGCTGCTCAATCATCATAACCCTTATAACGCCCTTGGTGCTTAAATAGGGAAATAATTTATTACTTTTATTGACAGCCTTAGAGTATTTCAGAGCGTTTTCTTGATGACGTGTGTGTGTGTGTGTGTGTGTGTGTGTGTTCTGTTGTGACGCAGTACTTGACAAATGTATATCGTGAGAGCTCGGATTTTATTTTAGCGTTCGGAAGAGAGAGAGATGGCATGGTGTGTGACGACGGGGGGGGGGCGTGCGTGTCTTGTAGGGTCGCTGCTGGCCGCCGGGCGGGCGCGCGCGCTGTGGGGGCGGTTGGGGCGACGCGGGCGGCTCGCCGCTGCCATCCAGCCCCCGGTCCCGCCCGCGGGCCACGCCCACTGCGCCCGGGGCCCGGCGCTCGCCCTCGCCCTGGGCGACCTCCAACGCCCCGCCGCCATCGCGCACCTGGGCCAGGTAGACCTCCCATGGCCGATTCCCCCTTCGCTACCAGCTCATCGGGTCGGTTGATGGATAGATTATTTCACGTTTGCGGCCGCGACAACTACTAAGATCATAATGCCCGTAAGCGTCGTGCATGTTGCTTCCTCCAGATATGGCGGTTATCTCTCCCGTAGGACGGTGAGATCCGGCGCTGACACAAATGCAGGCTAGTTGGGTTTTCCTCAACCAGGCATCTCCCAAGAGCGAGGTACCGCCCCAGCCGAGCCAAACTATGAGCTCCCCATATGTGTAGTAGTTGTGCATGTGAGTGTGTGTCTAAGTAAAGGGTGAGGGCAGAAAAAGGAAGGAAAAGGAAAGATCGCACGAGGTCTGTGGCCCGTTTGTTGGGGTACTGCTCGGACATTCACATGTTATTGATTGGAGAAACTTTGCAAAACTACCAATTCTCCAGATTGCGGCCAAATTCGACCTATATATCTAGCTAGTGTTCATCGGCTCGGGCAAAGGAGAATAAGAAAATTGATCATTTAATGAGTGAGCGCGCTTCTACTATTACGTAATGCACTCTGTACCGAGGCTGTATAAAAGGAAAATAATGTGAAATATACGTGATTCGAAGTTAACACATTATTGGGATACAAGTAAGTCAAAAATCATTTTATTCAAAGGTTTTTCGCCGAATCGTTAGATGTAGGAGAGAAAATTTGAGAAACGAAAAGAGAGAGGATTAGGTCATCAGACATTTCGATGATTTGCTGACTACATAGGAGCTGCAGGTTTAACAGTAGTTTAGAATAGAAACGTGTAATACTCGTAAAAATATTATTATAATATTCTCCTCCTCTTACTTTTGTCGCCTACAACGTAGTACGTAGTAGAGAGACCATGTAATGCACTTGCGGAAAGTGGGGATTTTTCTTGAGAAAAACTTTTATTATGGGGTCCTGATTCGAAAATGTGCATAAATCATGTCCATATATGTAGTAAATTACTTCCTCTAATACGCTGAGTAGTCAGAATTTACGTTTCGTAGATCCCTGAAAACGGAAAATAGTTTATACCATAAAATGTGACTGTCCGTGCATCTGCAGTCAACACTGGCGCCCGAGCATTTCAGACGATTTTCTCCAAAATTGATATTCCCCGATTGACCTGACCGAATTCGAGGCCCTGCGAGTTTGAAAATGATATTTTGATTTTTGGAGTACTTTACGTGAAGCTTTGATAACATTATCTAAATTTTCTCAAAAATAGCACACATTTTTGGATTAAATACTCGCATTTTTCTCCGTTATAGCAAAGGGCACTTCAAATCTGCGGAGGTCTTATTTTCATTGAGCTTTCTGAATTTTCGAAAATATCCAGAGTTCTAATTTTTTACGGCATCTTCCTACAACTACAATATTAAAGAGAGAAAATTTTCATAATGAATTATGTTTTTCAAACATAAATGATAAAAAAAGATCATGTACAATTTCTGGAAAGATGAGAAATTTTGTAAAATTTGCTTGGAATAAAGGAAATTAAAATTTTCTCTAAAACAGCAGCAAATATTTTCTAAACATTTTCTCGGATAGATAAAAGTACGCTTGTAACAATGTTGCAGGTACTATTTTCGTTGAACTATCTAATTTTTAGACAATTGCATAAGTTACAAATAATGCGAGAAAGTATTGATATTCTTCGTAAGAAGAGAAAGTTACGTAATCGTGCGAAGGAAAACGGCTTTTCTTCTTCTTTTTTTCTTCTCCTCAATACCTAGCTAATATTAATGGGGCATGATGATTGTAGGGGTTACTGCACTCGAAAGCAAAAGCGAACACACACATATTAGCCCCCGATCAGCACCCGAAGGCATCGCCATGCCGTTTCTTTAGAACAGATCCTTGGTCACGACGAATCATCTCTTGTAAACTCTTCAGCTTTCTACTGGAAAATAGAATTTGTAGACTAATCTGAGAGAGGTGGATAATGCAAATTCAGATGTTTTTGTACTTACCAAATTTTTATTTTCTACTAGAGAATACAATACTGAAGAATATAAAATACTGGGGTTTTGCCTGTGTATTTAAAAATGTTTTATCTTAGCACTGTCACAGTGCATACACGATCTTACGCTAATTTGACACGGGCGCCAATGATCTTAGATGTTGAAGTGCCCCTAGACCTTAATCTTCAATCTATCAAAAAATCCGCGGTGCTGAACTAAAATTAACCGATTGTAATGGCGAAACAAGTGTGCGTTTTTCGGCACGATACAAACATTATTCCTCCTTGGTATACATTTTTCAATCTTCTCCCTTTTGAGAAAGGTTCGAGGAACAGAATGGTAAGCATCCTTTCGCCGAAATTTGATTTCATATATTACTCGAATTCATCCGTGACTCGAGTTAATCGTTATCTGCAATTCATACGTTACCCGAAATCATCTTCCATTCGAAATTTAAATGTTACCCTTTCAATTGGCAGGCTTCAAACTGATAAAATCGAAGAAAATTACTGACTTCTGCTATAGAACCTGTCGCAGTTTATGGACAAATACGGTAATAAATACTGTAGGTGGAGAAGTGGCTGGATATCCAGTTAACAAAACTTTGACAACAATTTACTCGAAACGACTTCAATGTTAGTGGGAACTCTGTGATTTTAAGGAGTCGATATGTCCGGAACTGACTCCCTTCGTAAGTCTTCTTCTTGCGCTACTTCCCCTTTATCCATTCATCTAAAACTAACAGCAACCCCAAAACAAACTAAACCAAACCATATCCAATATTAAAAGCTACTTAAAGACTCTAGAAAAAACTGTTCCAGACCATATTTTCCCAAAATTAGGGCTGAACGAATATAAACAAATAACACATATTCCAATTGGCAAATATACACGAAAACTAAAAAAAAAAACTCAGAAAAATACGACATTCTACCCAAAATTTACGTTTAATTTTCGGCTCGAGAAATAAAATTATTCCGTCCTTGATATTCGAAAATTCAGAATTGTACAAATTGAAATAGGTAACATAGGTTGTTAGGCATTAATACTCATGAAATCTTACAAGTTCGAAAAAAATACGACATTCTATTCAAAATATAAAGCTTAGTTTAGCGCCCCCGATTTTGGGAAATCCTCACAAGCTTAAAATGAGGGAATAGAGCAGTTTATTAGCCTTTAATTTCGGAATGGAATGGTAATTGGCTTCTGGGCGCCGCTAGCCTATCCGCTGGTTGTGATTGTCCGTGGGCGTGGGCGTGGCAGGCGCTGCGGGCGTGCGGGGCGGGCGCGCCGCGCTGGCTGCTGCCGGTGGCCGGGGAGGGCGGCGCGCGGGAGGTGCTGGCGCCCAGCGACGTGCCGCTCGACTGCGAGCTGCTGCTGCCGCCGGCGCCGGCCGAGGCGGGGGTCAGCGACCCGGGGCTGCTGGAGGCCTTCCGCGCCGGCCCCTCCGCGCCGCTGCTGGTGCGCCCGCTGGCGGCCCAGCCGCTGCTGCGCCGGCGCGCCGACCTCTACGGCCACCGCGTGCGCGCCGCCTTCCTCACAGTACTCTGTCAAATGTCTTTTTACATTTATGAGAGTGACTACAAGCATATTATTTTATTCACTTTTATTCCTTTTCATTTAAATCTTTTATGTATGTATTTGGCGTTTTGGGTCGGTGGTCCGACTTCGCCGGTTAGCTACCGGTGGCCTCCTTGCCTGGGCCTCGTTAAATTCCCACGCTTGGGGGTAAGAGGGACATGAGGCGAACATGACGTATTCTCTTCACCGTAACGAGCAAGATCTGCCTGCTTGAGATTTTGTTCGTCACACAGCTACAGAAATTGGGACGACTTTAAAGGAAAACTACAACTATAGTTTTGCCTCGCCCGGGAATCGAATCCGGGATCACACATGGGAAGCTATTACGCTGCCCATGAGTCATCCCAGTGGCAAATGTCTTTGTTAAAGATTTTTTTATAAAAAAATATAACTTTCTTCTTTGGTCCTATCTTCTATATACGGAAGTTATGTGACCCATGATGGGTTTTCTTGGGAGGAAATACTCAGGGTGGTTTCCCGTTACCTTCCACGAGCTTTAGGCTTTTTTGAAGCCTACCTCCGAAACGGGTCTGGGAACCTTATTGAGTAGGTGCTCCTCGCGGGTGGTCCCCTAATGCACCTGGGATATGAATATCACTTTCTCCGTCAGATGTGGGTTTCAGTTACTTTATCCGAACTGTCTGGGGGAAAGGGAGACCACAGGAAGTGGCCCGGCCAAATCATCAACCTCTGCATAACCGTGAGGCAAAAAGGCATACATAAATCGATAATACTGTAACATTCTGCATCAACGAAAATGCATCTTAACTATTGAAATTGTTAACAAAATTACGAAAAAATGGTTTCCCCAAAAGTAGCAAGCAGAGCTCAAGAACAAAAAATAAAATACCGTAATGTAACTGACCTATATTCCGATATTTGCCACGAGTTTTCAGAATATTTTTTTTTCTCTCAACAGATAAGCTACCCCAAGTTGCAAGTGCTGGAAATCTGCATTCTTCTTTGGTCCTATCATTATATACGGAAGTTATGTGACCCATGATGGGTTTTCTTGGGAGGAAATACTCAGGGTGATTTGCCGTTGCCTTCCTTCAGTTTTCGACCCAGGCTTCTTTAGAAGCCTACCTCCCACACGAGTGTGGTCGAGATCAAGTAGACGCACCTCGCGGGTGGTCCCTTAATGCGCCTGGAATATGACTTAGTTACTATATCCGAACTGTCTGGGGGAAAGTGAGATCTCGTTAGAGCGAATGTCGAAGGGATTTAATGTTACTGGGCATAGCGCCAGGGTTTTTTTACATACCACAATTTTAATTGGCTGCTGTGGATTTTCCGTCATTCGAAAATCCGGGCACTTCGACCGGGATCGAATCTGCACACTGAGGGTTCAGAGGCCACCAAGCTAACCCTCCACCCACCGAGACCCCTATGACAGTGTAACAGCTCATATTTTATAAAAGATATCATTTATAAAATTTCTTTGATATTGTGTAGTCTGAAAGGACCAAGTTTTATCACATATTTGGTAACATTGCGTCCGAGAAGTATACTTGGGGTATTGCTACAGCCAAAGTTTTATTTGCAGAGTACGAGCAATTAGAATGTTTATATAATATTTTCCATTTGGATACCAAAGGAATTGTGCGATTATAAAACCAAGCGAATTGACGCGTATGGCAATTTCCCGGGAAGTGGAAAATGCCCAATTCATGAATTTAATTGTTTCTAAATTTCAAAATTAGAGGACCCGATTGTCAAAGAAGGAAGACAGGAAGAACGACATAGAAAATTGATTGTTTCCTCGTCCATTTCCAAATAATTCCTACGCGTCTTCAGGTCTTCATTTCAAAGTTCTTTAATTAAAGTATGTTTGATGCTTCACAACGTGCAATGCATGGCCTCACCCCACAAACGTTTGCTAGCAAAATTATATAACATATTGGACGAAATGTAATACGTTGGTCAAATTTGTTTAATGTATTTCTCTTGTCAAAATCCAAAGATCTTCGACAAAGGTCTTCATCATATTTGTCAAATATCTTTTACAGAATAATACCAGCTTGCAACTAGTTGATACACTCGCAGCAAATCCTATTGAAAAAGTTTTTTTCGATCATGTGACATCCTCCATGTTTTCGCTGTAAGAACTAGCGCACCAAATGCAAAGGAGCCAATGGGAAAATAGCGCTAGCTGTGGCTGCGATTCTTTGCCATCGCCTGTATTGGGAGAGATTAGAAATCTTCGCATGATTATTACAGTTCGGTAAGCCTACCACACGACCCGAATAATTCTGGACCTCTCACAACGCCGGAGGCTGCATGGTTTCTTTTAATTTTTGCGCACAATGGAAATTATTTAAATAGGTGTTTGGTACAAGAGCGTACACTATTATATTTTGTCATATTGGATCACCTTCATGTTATGTTTATTTAACCGTTCAGAGTAGATTAAATGGATCATTATTATATCCAAAGTAATAAGTAACGCTTCCTGCACTAGATAAAATCACACGATGCACACATATTTCCTTTAAATGTTTTTCGTTCTTTGTTATTGTTTTTCATTTGTTTCGTTGTATGTACTTTTTTCGTACTTCTTTCGTAAATTATTAAATATTTTTTAAACATTAAAGTTAAAAGCTCCTGTGCGTTCTAGCCTTTTCTTCTCCTGGGCATTTTATTGTTTTACTTGAAAACGGTGCTTCGTAAACACATAAATTGTTTTTTGTGACGTAATATAGAAAATCAGAGCCTCCTGGGACACTTATTATACTTTTAGGCTTTCGATCATAGATACCTCTATTCTGTAGCATGTAAGATCGAAATCGAACAAAACCCTGCATCTGAAGTACAATCACAATTTGATATTCTATACGACAGATCGAAGAAGTTTTCTTCTAATACACGATCTCTCACGATAATTCTCCTCTAAGTATTAGAACGGATCTCCATATACACTGCATAACTTCCTGCATCGAGTGAATCGTGATTACGAGGGAAATATGAAAACAGTTGAATGACGATACTTGTTTTCTTATGGAGGAAATTATAAGAGAGAATTATGAAAGAATTTTTTTTCCGTAGGGCTTTTTCCAGCATATAGCCGGTTACCCTTTACGTCCCGATGGGACGCATATTCGACTATACTCTAGACACCAATACACGAGCTCCTCTGATCAGGGGTCACCAGATCCTGACGCCCTTCGCGACCACACGTACAAGAGAGACAAGGGACAAACATCCATGCCATCGAACCCGCGACCTTTCAGACCGAATGAAAGAAAATTATGGGATGGAAATATAAAAAATCGAGACACAAACACCTAGGTAATAAATAAATAAATAAATAAATAAATAAATAAATAAATAAATAAATAAATAAATAAATAAATAAATAAATAAATAAATAAATAAATTAATTAATTAATTAATTAAAATAAATTAAATAAATAAATAAATCTGAATAAGTAAAATTGGGTAAAAAAATCTTGTATCACGGGCGTTAACTGGACAGTTCACGGCCAGGACAGTTCACGGCCTGATTATTAGAAGTTTGTTCTCAACATGAAACTACATTCACGGCCCTAACAATGGTATATAAACTGCTGAAAGTTCGCACGAGTACACTGTTTTTTATTAATTTGTTTTTACAAAGATTTCGATCATTGTTTGCATGATTTTAATGATAATTTCCTGATACATTTTATTTTGGCGATAAAAATCTATTATCATTGATAATCGACTAGTACGTGTCCGAATGTTGACTACACCGTTTCGTAAGGGGCGGCCGGAAGTCGCTTTTTCGGGTTTCACTTTGTGAGCAATTCCATGCGCTCTGTGAGCCGCTGCGTCGCTTTGGAGGCACGCGACGGCAGCAAAAACTGCTTGCAGCGGAAGGCCGGCTCCGTCAACATCAGCGACGTCCCGGAGGGGGAGCTGGGCGAGCTGTGGGCCGACCTCGCGAACCTCACCAACGTCACGTGAGTTCAACTCGCCGCTTCGGGTTCTCGCTCATTCCTTTTCTCCCTCTTTCTCCTGTCCTTTCTCTTCTGGTTCTTCCTGCTCTGTGTCCTCCTGACCTTTGTCCTCCTCCTTGCCTCCTTTCCAGCTTTGTTTACCTCTCCTTCTTCGCTTTCACCTTCTTTCTCCTTGCCTCCTCTTTTCCCTCCTCTCTTTTCTTCTCTTCGCTTTTTTCCTTCTCACTTCCTCTTCATCATCTTCATCCTCTACTTCTTCCTCTTCTCCATCTTCCTCTCCTTCCTTCTCGCCTTCTTTCTCTCTCTCCTTCTTCAACACCTTCTTCCTCCTCCCTTCTTTCAAGTCATCTTCTTCCCTTTCTCTTATAATTTTTCCTGTAATCTTATTTCTTATCGCTTATTACTCCACACATTTCTCCTTTGCTTCCACTCTTGTTCTTCTTTCATCTTTCACACTCCTCTTCCTCTCCCTTTTCGTTTCCTTAACTCCTTACCTCCTAACTTCTTTAACCTCGCCTTTTCTTCCTCCTTTTCATATTCCTGTATTTCCTTAAACTTTCAGGCATTGAAATTGTTTGTAACCGTTGTGTTCTATTCGTTAAATTATTATACTCCCCACTCTTCCGGATAGATTTAATTCTGAAACTCAGAAAGCCTGAAGTGAAAAATTTGTGACACTCTTCACGTACTTTTCATTTTGAATGTGTGTTCTTACATGTAATTCCGTTGGAATCTTAGGCTAACAGACCTGCTGAGATGAATAAGGGCTTCAATTGATGTCACTGCAGGGCCTCCATCCGGGACATCCTAGGATTTGAGTCCCGAGGGTGACAGGATTTTCAACTCTAGCTCGATTGCTAAGTTGAATACAGTCGCTATTTGGAGGAAATTTTAAGAACCGGCTCTTTGATCGGTGGTTTTCCATGGTTTCTTCGAGCAACATGAGGCGAAAGCTGAAGTGCACTAACAAACGAGCCTGGGGCTGCGCGTGATCTTTCCTTCCTCTTTCTTGACCTCTCCTTTCACCTTACTTACACTTTTACCCTCACTCTCAGTACATTAGCACACTTGTCGGAAGACCGGAGAGCTTACAGCTTGTCCCGGCTGGCGCGGCACCCCGCAAGTGGGAGGTGCTTGATTGCTTAAAACCCACCATATGACGTGTAGGTCGTCGTCGGATCTCACGAGTGTCGGAACCAGTGAGATAGTGAATGTGAGGGTAAGTAAGTGGAGAGGATGGAACAAGGAAGAGGAATGAAAGATCGTGCGCGGTCTGTGGCCCGTTTGTTAGGGTACTGCTCCGGCATTCGCCTGGTGTTGATCAAAGTAACCACAGGAAACTATCAGAGCAGCCGTCAGCTAGAATTCTCCTCCAAACAGCAGCTGAATTCGACCTAGCTATCTAGCTAGTGTCTAAATTCCTGCAACCGTCGAGTCTCGAACCCAAGGATCTTCCGGTCATAGGCACTGCAGTGACATTACTTGATGACCCTGAGCCACGTAAGCCGGTCACTTCCGTGGTAAAACATTCACTACACTCACGGGACTAATGACTAGGGGGCGGATTTTGATGACCAATCGCTAAAAAGATCAATAGAATGCTCTTAAAATGCATTAAAAATGCCCTAAAACCAAAGAAAAGTGCCGTAAAAAAATCTTATCAAAACCAGTTCTGATGAACAACTCAAGTTGTTGGATACGTTACTGATGTAATCGAGGCTTCTTCCGAATGGAAGAGTTTGAGTAAACTCAGCTTGCAAACGTTTGATTTGGACTG
>BLKR01016121.1:0-36402 GCA_011170035.1 Teleogryllus occipitalis | reverse complement strand
CAACTAGAGAGAACGGGGACAAGACAGAAGAACAGAGCACAGACAAGACAAGAGAAAAGACACAACAACAGAACAGAGCAAAGACACACGAGAGAGAGACGACAACAAACAGACAGAGGCAACAACCAAACGACAACCAGAACAAACAGACAACGGAGACAAGGTCGACTGTTCCTGCTTCGCCTATCAAGGCGATTAGTACGGCCACATCTAACCAGCCTCAAATTCGTGCCACTCGCGAGCCGCAGCCGCCACTTGTCCGAATTCACGGCAAACTCCACCACCAGCTCCGGTCATCTGAGTCCGCGCCCATGCCAGTTCGCACCACCGAATTGCCTGGAGCCTACCTCAGCCCGGACAGCGACACACTCAGCCGAGTGATTTGGGTTGCTGCCTTCCTTGCAACAAACTGTAAGTAAGCTGCCAAGTGTACTTCAAGAAAGAAGAGCAATCACTAACGTCACAAAGTATCAATGGTCCTCCGGCTTTTTATAACTCAAATCAATTGTATTCAAAGCAAGCAATTAAATTTATTTATTCTACTTGCATATTATCTATCATTGCCCTAAAGGCAAACAATCCCCTGAAACCCGTTCTGATCCCCGTATGTAGTCGCACTCGCAGCACGGCAACTACCAGGCTGCATCTGCTACAAAAGCGTTTTGAGGAATACGTAGAATCCAAATAAAGAAGTACCGTATTTGTCAGAGTATAAGACGCACCCCTATTTTCAAGAAGGATTTAATTCATTAATGTTAAATTTTATACTTTATTTTTATGAAAACAATGGGAATTGTGTCCTGTGAAAAGCAATGATCTTTTCTTCATATTTTTCTGGAAGTCTATGATATTTTTCTAGTATGTATAGAAAGATTTTCATAAATCTTAGACATCATGACATTGACCCAACAAAATTTCCAGCATTTTTTCTTCTTGCAGTACTTATAGCTTCTATAATAATCAAATTTGTGGAAATATAAATTCCTGTTTTTCAGTGCACAAAAATTAGCTTTTTGTAATGCTATACACTAAAATTTAAACAGTTACAAAAATTCCCATCTGTTGTATGAGATTCATCCTGTTTTTGGATTAGTTACTGCAGGAAAAAAGTCTTATACACTGGCAAATATGATACTTTCTGTTTGACATGGGTGGTATTCGCCTCCGCCTAATACACCTCTTCGCCACTCTTGAGCAGATTGTAGCATTTTGTGTCCCATTTCCCACTGATATAAGAAGAGTCCTTTACCATTATTTACCACTGAGCCCTTCACATAGTATTCAGACATATTACAGAGAATGTATAAAACATGCTGATTTGAAAGTTAATACAACATATTTTAATGCCCTAACTATTGCTATCGAAGACCTAACTTCATGAACACAATACAGAACGAGGCTTCTGATCACATTTATGAAATATATGATTTGATTTGACACAGAGGGTAATTTGCAACATTAATAAAGCTTTGATTCTTTTTTTTGTTCACAGAAAGGGAAACGATGCCTCACTGCCTATGAAGAAGAAGTTCTAAAAATGCAGGAGGAGAGGCATCAATTGCATATGGAAAGTGAGCGAAGGGAAAGGTTGAGGAGAACAGAGAGGGAAGAAGAACTTTTCTTGCTAAAAAAAGAAATCCTTTTGCTGAAGAAAAAAAAACTTTTATTAGAAGTTGAAGCATTACAAAAGAATTAAAAATTATTTAAAATAAATCTTGAACGAAAATGATCGTTTCTTTCATTGTCCTGAGCCACAATATTATCTTCCATGTTTCCTTCATCCTCCTGAAAAAACTCACTTAAATCTTCTTTCCACAATGGTATTAAATTGTGTAGGACTGCACACGCTAGAATAACATTTTTAGAGGTATTCAATTTAGTATTCAGGCCAAGTGACAGGCAACGAAATCTGCCTTTCCAGCATCCGAAACACCTTTCAACGACATTTCTTGTGGTCTTGTGGCTGGAATTGTACAGCCTCTCTCGGTCAGTCCGAGGCTGGCTGAGGGGAGTAAAGAGGTACTTCTGGAGAGCATATCCTGCATCTCCAAGCAGAACATACGGGTGAAATTCCTCATTTTCAAATCGCCTCCTTACTGGGCATTCGTTAAAAACTCTTGAGTCATGTGCAGAATCTCTCCATTTTGCAACAATGTCCAGAATTTTGAAACTCGCATTTCATATCACTTGCACATTTAAAGAATACCACCCCTTTCGGTTGATGAAGGTTTGCGAGTGTTCTCCTCCAGGATTTTTTATACGGATGTGGGTGCCATCCACAACACCCATAACCTAAAAATCACAAAGATTGGGATGCTAACAGATACACACAAATTAATTATTAATTTGTACATATAATTGCTAATTATAATTACCTGCGGAAATGCTGCAATTTCATGAAATTGCTGAACTATTCTCAACCGTTCTTTTGTTGGTGGGAATTTAATAATTTCCCGAGCGAGCGAGCAGATTGCCCTCGCCACGTCAGCGACAATTCTGCTTGCGGTCGCTTGACTGAAATTGTGCAGGTCAGCCAAATCGTCTTGGAAGCCGCCTCTCGCGAAAAATCGCAAAGCAAGCAGCACTCGCGTTTCCACCGAAATTGGGAGACCACGCCGATTAGTGTTCTCCCAAAGTGATGGCCGTATCATGTCAATCAAATTTCTCACACTTTGCTTGCTTAGCCGATATTTCATTTTAAACGAATGATCATCATATCGACGCATGATCATATTCCTCTGCAGGTACTGTTTCCTTCTCCTTCCAGTAGATATTACATCTCGCACCTCACGCACTACGTTAACTTCAAGCACATCCATGTTACGACCATCCATGCTGAACACGTGCATACAATTCACAAGATACAATTTTGAGGTTAGTCCGACGTTAAACCATGTCTTGGTACGGACTAAAGTTTAGTCCGGTGTAACAGCGGATCATCTTCCGACTACTTTCAAAACATGTCCATGAATACAGACTTTCTTAGTCCGTCTCAAATCCGATGTTAGTCCGGACTAAAAACAACTATGAATACGACCGATTGAAGATAATTTGAAAAGCTGATCACTCAAGTTTATATGTTATGCCATTGCGTTGGGTGAGAACACTAATATATAACAGGTCGCCAGGTAACATTTTTATTGAGGGGTGTTGATATACGTTTCAACATAACGAAAGAATTTGCTGTAATCTATCCGCTTAAGAACATCACTTCCTCACGAGATATGTTAGAAGTAATTTCAACGACATTGGATTTCTTGTCGTTGCACTTCAACAAACCCATCTGGATTAGCAACATAAACAATAATGGTTGGGAAACACCGAGGTTTAGTAAAACTGATTGACAATGAAGCTTGAACAGTTAATAAAACTTCGATGCTAAACATTAATCGCATCATTGATCAGGAAAATCTATTTTCCTGATCAGTGAGTTTAAGTCATTGATCATTAAGTCTCCTGAAATGAACTACATCATGAACGTGGTCATTAAGTGAAAGGGTTTGAATCACCGCCAGTTTGAAGAATTGCTCAAATCTTGGAATTCAGCGTCGTATACAGCGTCAGTGTCGGGAAACGGACGTCATATTAATTACGGAGTCAAGGTTTTTAACCCAAGCCAAAATTTTAAATAGTTATTTATATAATAGGGGGTTGAAATGGAGCTTTATTCACGAGAGAGAACAGTTGTGTCCCGAGCGCGGCAGTGCTCGGGACATAATTATCCCGAGTGAATAAAGCTCATATTTTTAAACAATATTTCTTCGCGTGAACACCTATATCACGAAGGACGAAACAGTACAGTAGGCGGCGGGCAACCTTCTGGAGGTCTTCTTTAGTTGACTATATTTCATATGGTTACCATTCTGCGAGAAAGAATGGAATACGTTTTGAATCAGACAAACGATACATTTTATTTATTCTCTGAAATTGAATATCTACAAATTCCTAATTATATCATGAAAAAACCACAAGGAGACGCTTCAAAATTATTCTTTTAAAACGAGGCATATCTACGAGAAGGGTACGAATATTTCTGCGTATAGAGAAATGAAAGGAAAGTTAGAACGGTTTCAGAAGAAATTATACTTGCGTATTTTAACAACAAATCAAAAACATAATTGTTTTGGAGGTATTATTAAATGGTGAGGGCAGAGGAAGGTTCTCTTTGTAAGTACTTACGTATTTTTTTTGGAAGAATCGTTGATGATACGTGTTTAACGTTTTAATTGATATTGATATTTGTAGATATTGTAAATTGTTTGAATTTCTGACGGGGAAAAGTCTACTAGACAAACAAACTAAGACTTTAACAAAGCTTGAATTTTACAGATTTGTTAAAGAAGCTTGTATTCTCTTAGGCTTACGGAATATACAAACATTCTCTCGTTCTCAAAGTGTAATGATAATGAGAGACGCTGGTGTTCGGGGTTACTAGAATCCTGAAGTATTACATTAATCCCGCTCTGTGGTCACTTTGAACCCGGAGAGATTAAAGTGCCACTTTACTCCCAGGAGGAAAAACACATTTTAACATAGGAAAAAGTGTGATTAAACGTACAATACTTGAAGATATTAATGATAATTTTGCTGCGTTAATTAGTTCCTAAACAATTTCTTTCAATCAATCATATATGGTATATGTGATTTTGTTGTAAATAGCTCAAGGTATTTTAATAATATTGGTTCTGGGAGGTTTACTTACCAATCTTGAACGTAATGTGCATGGTTTCCCTGAGGTACCTAACAATATTCTTAAACATTTCTATTTCTATGTTAGATGTTCAATCAATATGCGAAATATGGTAATATGTAGGATATTGCTGTTTAATAAAACTGTTGATTGAATATTCATTCTGGACCGTTTACACACTATACTTGAACGTATTCTGTCTGAGTCTGCTAGACAATTAATTTCTAAACTGCATTTTTGTACTGTTTATGAAGCCTTTCAATCAAATATGGGAAATACGATATTATGCAGGGTTTTGGTGTTGGTAATGAAATTGTATTATGCCAATATTCGTTCTGTAAATTTCACACATATTTGAATGTATTATGCATGATTGTGTTCGGCTAATTAATTACTAAACCGCATTATTTTATCTTGTTCCTCAGATGTTTCAATCAATATGAGGTATGTGGCATTATTATATTTTTAGGTAACTAAATCGAACTACACTATTATTTATTCTGGAAAATTCACACACCCTTCTTGAATTATTTCACATAGGAAAAAATTAAGTCCTTAACCCTATTATTTCTCTTGTTCTTCAGATGTTTCTGTCAATATACAAGATAAGGTCATATGTGGGGTGTTGCTGTAAATAAAAATATCTTATTCCATTTTTTTAAAGTTCCGTGACGAATAACCCTCCTCTAATTTTTAATCAGTCATCGACAGTCGAGGACATTGCCTTTTATCTTTCCGGACAGAGGTTGGCGCCGTTAGATCCCAGGGATCCTAGATGGTCGCCCAACCTCGGGAAACACGATGTCTCGAATTCTTATAACCTACGTGATTTCACGGAGAATTAAGGGATTCAATTAGTGACGCTGGCAAGTTATAGCTGTGCTTGCTTATTAGGCAAATTAACCCCATTTTTTTTGTCACTAGCAATATAGATTAATGTATTACCTATTTAATATTCGATATTGTATTACCTATTTAATATTTTAATATACGTAACCTCTTGATTGATAATGGAGAGCGCTGATCTCTAATTATTTTTCATGTAATTAATTGCAAATTATTTTTCAATATCAATGGATATTTACTAAATCAGAAAAAATGTTCTGATGCATTGATTATCAAGTTATGCCAACTCTGTTATATTAAAAATGCCCGGCAATAAAAATTAATTTTGTGGTAATTTATTAGCAATTAAACAACTAAAAATTGTCCAAAATGTTTCGGGTGTGGGTAAATCGGAGGATACGAATGATTTTTACCCTGATTAGGAAGCTAAAAAAGCTCTATTTTTTAAATATACGGCAATTAAAACTATTTTTGTACTAATTAATTATCAAATAAAGATAAAAAATTATTCACCAGTTTTTGTGTAAGTGGATAGCTAGATTTGACGCCTTTATAATAAATGAAGAACGCGCGGTTGTGTTTTGTTGTCAAAGAGACTCATGTGACGGGTTAGGACCGGGAGCGATAGCACAGTGCATCAACTGATGTCACTGCTGCGCCTCTCACCGGGAGGTCCTGACGGCGGCAGGATTTTCCACAATAGCTCTTCAGCTAGGTCGAATTCAGTCGCTGTCTGGAGGAGAATTGTAGCAGCCGACTGCTCTGGTCGGTAGTTTTCCGTGGTTTCTTCGATCAAAACCAGGCGAATGCCGGAGCAGTACCCTACCAAACGGGCCACGGACCGCGCGTGCAGTCCTTCGTCTTCCTTCTCCTGTCATCCCCCCTTACACATTTACACTAACATGCATTACACTACCACATATTCCGGGAGACCGTTGGGGAGCTTAGAGCTTGTCCCGGCTGGGGCGGTGCCCCGCTGGTGGAAGAGTCCTGGTTAGGGGGAACCCCACTAGCCGACGGTAAGTCGGCGCCGGATCTCGCCATCCAGCGGGGAAAGATCACCGCCATCTCCGGAGAAAAAACACGCATTACACTAACGGGACTAATGACCAAAGCAGTTGGCGCGCACGGAAACACAAAAAAATTAATCAATCAATAAAAACGGGTCCGGAGTTCGGTCTTGTTGGCGAGGGCGATGTTCTGATGGCACGACGTGTTGCTTGCTTCGCGCAGTGTTGGTAAGTTAGGGGCGGTGTCTGGGGGTGGTTTGCGCGAGGGCCGTTAAGCTAGTGCTAGTGCTTAACTCTAAAATGTTGAAAAACAACCCCCTTGGGCTTTAGACACCTTTTTTGCAAATTTCTCCATTGTACTTCTTTATAACCCTCTTGAATGTCTTTTTCCCTCTCTTTCACTATTATGTACATCATATTCTGCGCTATTAATGTTGACCTCTAGGCCGACATACTGATTGAGATTGTGTGTGTGTGTGTGTGTGTGTGTGATTACTCAGTCGTACGCGAGGTGATCCCTTGTTTTGCACTCTCAGTCGTCAATGCAGTTTGTCCTCCCCTCTTAGTCTCTCTCTCCCCCTTCTTGTTCCTCATTCGGATTTCTTATATTGTCATATTCCCTTCTGATCACTGTCATATTCACTTCTCTTCTGCCCTTATGTATCGGTAATGTTCGGCCATAATGTTTGCCATCCTGGTTGACGTTTTTCTGTGTGTACTCAATCGCTTAAGGAATGTACCAGGATGGTCTCTAGTTTTCCACTCCCAGTCGTAAATGTAGAACCTGTCCCCCTCTTAAATGTAGCTACTCTGTATAAATGTATATAGTGGGTGATCAGTATAAAACGCAACCCTGCTGTTCAAGGCACTGAGAGAAAAATAAAAGGCTTGCAACACTGCTTCTGGGACAGCTCCTTCGACTGCATTTCAGCGACACACCATTCACCACCACCCTCTTTGTTTCACTCACCCGCTTCCTGTGGTGTGGGTCATACCTGTTCAAAACAAACAGGCCGCGTCTTCATCTTCCTTCTTTCACAGTTAACTTACAACGCGCCTCAGCGTAGAGCAACGCAGTTTTATGTTGGGGGAGTATTTCCGAATGCAATCTTTCAAAGAATGCCGGGCAGCTTTCAGTGAAAAATTTTCATTTGTGTCTATTCAGAAAAAGAGTACCATATTTCGGTTAGTGAATGCTATCGTGAGACAGGAGGCGTGTATGATCCATTGCATTAAAAATAATTGGAGTATGGTGTGCCATTTATGGACGCAGATTAATTGGACTGTTGTTTTTCAAAGAAACAGTAAAGGCGGATACGTATCAGAATAAATTGAGAAATTAATTTTTACTATATTTTAATTAGTTAATTATTTTTATAGTAACCATATTCAATAATAATGATAATATAATAATAATAATAATAATAATAATAATAATAATAACAACAATAACATACATTTGTTCTGTGAATCTGAATTTAAAATTTGTTAATATTTATTTAAAACCGAAAAGTATAAAATGTATACATTTCTGGAGCATATGTTTTGGAGCGAATGTATTTTGTTATGAAACTAAAACAAACAAAGTTTACTATTAAATTGACCTCAACGTATATTTTTCATGGGAAGTTTATTACTTTTAAACAATATACGAAGAAATCGTCGTTCTTGACAATTCAATTTTCTTTGTCGCCAAACAAGTAGGGCGTGCCCTTCTTTTTGAATTTGTGGACACGGCGGTCACCTGCTCTCCTCTTCAGGGTGGCGTTAGTGGGAGAGGGGATTGAGCACACTTCACGCTAGTTTATCTGCTTGAAACCACCAGCCGCTACCAGACCCGCTCAAACATAGTTGCCAGTGCATTTCGCTCTGCCTCCTGTGGGTTGCGTTTTATACTGATCACCTGGTATTATACATTTGTATGCTCTGTACATATTCAAGTGGTTAGGCGGAAGGGTAAGCCCTATGGCTTTAGCCTCGCCATTAGTAAAAACACTAAAAACAATCAATGCATTTTTAGTCTGCGGATAGACAAATGAAGTTAAGAAGTTTGATAAGATCAAGAAATTCACGGCGCATTTTAAAACTAAAAACGAATTGTACGTTATCAGACAACTGAAGGAGTTAAAATCTTATTTACAAAGCTCAACAATAATATTTAATTTATTTGTTGGCGTTTTAATTCAAATATAGATGTTATAACAACATCTATTAGAAACGGACTGCATTACTATTCCAGCTCCACTGCAGAACTGTGGTCTATATTGCGAGCTTTTAAACTTGCAAAGTTTCTTATCAGTAGCAAAATAATTATTTTCCACATCTATTGAAGCAATAAATAATATGTGCAATGATGGTTCGAATGAAGCAATGATAGAAAACATTTATGAACTGTATTATGGCCTATAATCTAATGAGATTTTAGTAATCACCTGGATCCCAAATTACAAAGAAATGTCTGAAATGACACAATTAGCATTGAAGAAGAAATACCAACTTCAAAAATACGAAGAATTTAGCAACGTTGCACATAAGGAAGGGATTATGGATATGCTGAAAAACTTTGGCATCTGCACAAAAACCTATTGTTTTTACTCCTTGATAACCTGCAAAGATTTCTCTAAAAAAGACACATGGAAATAACACAAATAAGAACTAGATTTTGCAACTTCAGTTACAAACTGTAGATTCCATTATTACCTGTTTGCCCTGTAGTGCGTTTATCAACATCACCATTTGTTATACAAATCCCTCATTACTGCAAACCAGACGCAGGTGCAAAAAGGAGGGAACAACAAGAATGTCACTTAAAATTTGAGGTTTTCACATGAAAATATCAAAATTCAGTTAACTTAACATTCTAAACGAAATATAGCTCTAATTAAATCTATTTCAACTAGACAAAGTAATGCAACTTTTTTAAACACATTTATATATTAGTATTCTATTAAATTTATCTTCTCTGTATTATTTTGTGTAGGCACTGTTTTTATAACTGCAGCTAATATAATGTAATGCCCTTTCGATGTAGTCACTAATGAGCAGACCTGTCGAAGCGACTTAAAATAAATCGGAGAAAATTCTATTTTTAAATTTTACGATATTTATATATCTCTTTTCATCCTATAGAGTATTCATGCGACCATTAAAAATTGCAACGAGAACGATTTTTCTAAAAAGCCACAAAGACGACTTTTCGTTTCCCAGTCACTTCAAAAATATTCATAGGATTTAATGAGTCACTTAAGTTAAACATTCATAATTAAACTTTCATAAATTTAATTTCGCCTCTGGGATGGCAGCGTACTAGCTTCCGGTGCTGAGGTCCCGGGTTCGATTTCCGGTCGTGGCAAAAATAGAGTTGTAGCTTTTCTTTAAAATCGTCCCAATTTCTGTAGCTGTGTGACGAAGAAAAGCTCAAGCAGGCGGATCTTGCTAGTTACGGTGATGAGAATCCACCTCATCTCGCTCTTACCCCTAAGCATGGGAATTTAACTAGACCCAGGTATGGGGGACACCGGTAGCAGGTCGGCGAAGTCGGACTACCGACCCAATAACGCCAAATGCATGCATAAATTTAATTTCGACAAAAGTGTGCATTTCTGTTCCGTAGTATCCGTTGAACTTCTAAATGATTTTATGGTTGAAGGAGTGTCTATTTTTAAGGGCGAGGCCATGGCATTGCTGCTCACCGCGCTGTGCAGTGTCGGCCGCCCCCGCGCGCTGAGCCGTGAGCTTCTCAATTTTCCGGGAGCGCGATGCAAATGTTGAGGGCAGAAAAAAGATTGAACCAATTGTGCTACAACAGCACATTCTTTCTCACCCTCATGTTACGTAATACTATTTATACCCCAATCTCTCTCCAAATTGAGACATCTTGGTCATAATCCTTTGTAAGTCGAATTTTCGAATCTTATTTCAAAATATATCTTTAAGGAACAGATTTCCTTAGGAGAAAAATCTCTATATTCATAATTGTTGTTGTAGGAAGACGCCGAAAAAATTACAAACTTTGGCATTTTCGATAAATCAGGGTTTTCAACGAACATCACCATTCTCTGAAACGTCCTTCACACTATCCAGCAAAAAAATAAAAACGATGGAGCCATTTTTTTTTGGAAAAAGTCCCAGGGGCTTCATGTAAGGTACTTTCCAAAATTAAAATACCGGTTTTAAATCCGTAAAACTAGGAAAAACAATGAGAAGATCTTTAGGTCGATAAACCTTCCGAGCTCGTGGTATGGGACTAGAAATGTTGATCATTAACGTTAGCAGTATCAAGGAATACTGGCTCCATGCATTACCAAGGGAGGAAGTCCGGAGACCATGGCTACAATTTGGCATTTGTTGATATTTTTATGTATTTTGTTACTTTAATAAACTGACTGAACTTATATTAATGTGCATTAATTTAAATAAAAACCATTAATCAATTTCTGTTTCCACCAGTGATAAAATGGAATACATAACATTGTAATGTAATATGTAGTAAACTTTATTATACTCTCTTAAAATACTATAAATATTTCAAAAATGAATTATTAATATTTAGTTTGGAACTGGCGAATTGTTTTACCTCAGAACCAAAGACGTTGTAATAACTCTATTATAACGTACATTTGTGGTAAATTGCACCTTATTTTAACAAAAATCACATCAGAAACAAAATCATTGATTTTCAGCTACCTAAAAATTCAGACGTTAAAAAATTGAAACAAACAAACAATAATCAGATAAGATAATATAACAACAATAAACAGATGATTTTCTCCCCCATACGTCACTTACAGATTTTTACTGTTTTTTGACTAAATAAATAAATCGGAGTCCTCTGAACACCCCCTACGGTAACGCTCTTTCTTCGCTCTTTTATTACTCAGCATGTAGTACATAAATGCACGTGGACGTCACTCAATTTCACACCGCTATGTTTTCATGGCGGCGAGCACTATACAGTTAGGTCCCAATCAAAATTCATTGATTTCTTGGCTTTGTATACAAACGAAGTCAAAATAATGGTTTATTGGGCTTTGAAGTGACACTGGTCGTGGCATTACCGACGGCAACAGCTGTCAACGGTGCTCTTTGAGATAACGTTTGTTCCCCGGGCCGTGGGTGCCGGGACTCCGTGTTCGTGGGATGCAGTTGGCTCGTAGGATGTGTTTCGAGTTTCACATGAGACCTGGGTTTCGGCATCGGATTTTTGACTGATTGCTGTTCCGTTCTTGAATGAGAAAGTTCTTCAAGTTTGTGCTCTATTTGTCTTTTTAGTGAAACGTGGTTTGTTAATTGTGTTAACTAAAGCTGAGTTTTTGTTATCGTGTCAAACATGAAGTTTGAAAAAATTCCTGGTACGACAGGGTTGAAACATTCGTAGGGAAATTCTCTCAGAAGTCATGAAAAGAACGCGCTTTTGATTGTTTTTAAACAATAGTGGTTACAAGTTCGGCAATGACTTTGCCGCAGGCGGAATAAATAACCGCTGAATTCAATGATGTCAACTTCAGAAGTGTTGGTAAAATGCGCAGTGAATTATAGATCACTGGAAAAAGTCTCTCTCTCTCTCTCTCTCTCTCTCTCTCTCTCTATATATATATATATATATATATATATATATATATATATATATATATATATATATATATATCGTTAAATAACTTCTAAACGATGCGTTCTAGGGCATTAAAAACTAACATTTTGAAGCCAAAGGTCTCAAAGAAATGTTTCTCACACCGTAATCAACAGTATGAAATCTTCTTGAACATTCTACTACATTTTTGTTGGTGCGACGCTTTTCAAAATTACCCCACCTGCTCAGAGATGTGCAGAATCTGCAACTGAATATGAACTAGAGGGTCAGAGAGAGAGAGAGAGGCAGATTCAGAGACAGACAGAGAGATAGAGACATAGAGACAGAGGCAGACAAGCTGAGACAGGAAAAGACAGAGAGAAATGGTAGAAGAGACGGTGAGAGAATGGGAGAGGGAAGGAGAAAGAGGGAGATGAAGGGCAGAACAATGTCTGTGGGTTCCGCTAGTTCCATTATATCACTGCGATTAGAATTCATATATTGCACGTAGACATTTGGTTTGTTGACACTTGATGTATGTGTGAAGTGTGACTCACGGACTTGGCTCAGGACCAGCATTAAAGTTGTACCTGCAGCGACTCTGACCGGGAGGTCTTAGGATTCGAGACCGGACTTCGGACACTATACATGCTGCTAAAAGGAATTCAGTCCCTGCCTGGAAGGCAATTCAAACGCCCGGCTGCTTCGATCGGGAGTTATCCGTGAATACTTCCATTCTTATAGGGCAAGTACCGGAGTAGGGCCCTAAAAAACGTACAGCGCACAATTGTTTCTTACTTGGTCTTCCCTTACGCTTAAACTTGCATACTCTACGCTACCACACATGTGGTAGCAGAGTACAGTTCTTCCGCACATCTCACCACCCAGCAGGGTAAGAACACCACCACCTCCTGGGTAAAACATTTACTTCACTCACAGTACAAATAACAATAGCATTTTACGTACCTGGAAACATCAATTAATCATGTTCAGAAAATGGAAGTGATGGGGTCATTGCCAGTTCTTGTGCTAGCCGGACTCCAGCACATTCGTGGTAATGTGCAAATAGTCAGCTCCCATTTAAAGCATTGTCACGTACGTTCCAGCGCATGTCTGTCGAATGGTTCCCCGGAAAGTGCGTTGAGTTGCAGATGGGATATAGATGTCGCAGTCAGTACACTGAACGAAGGAAGTTCAGGTGGATCGTGCGCGGCCAGTGGCTCATTGCTTAGGAAAAGGGAAAGTTGTTTGGGGACAACAGGGGAAGCACCCAATAGAGCGACGGATCTTCAACATTTCTTCCCAAATTTGTAACTAATTCGTTGAATTCCTAGAAGTTGGCTAACCTGGAACAATCGACCACTAGCACTCTACGAAATGGATTTTTAGGCACGAAGCTGTCCAAACCACAATCCCAAACCTTACCAGAGCCAAACGAATTTTGTCCCGCCCCACCGCTTGACAACTGCTCCGCCCCCGCCGCCCTCGCCGCCCTCGCCGCCCTCGCCGCCCTCGCCGCCCTCGCCGCCCTCGCCGCCCTCGCCGCCCTCGCCGCCCTCGCCGCCCTCGCCGCCACCCTGCCCGCTACCCTCCCCGCTGCCACCTTCACCCCCCGCTCTCGCCGCTACCCTCGCCGTTGCCCCCGTCCCCCACAACCCCGTCCCCCCCGCCAGGTCCGGTGCACTTGCGCGCATTCCCGCAATTCCCCAACTGCTACCCCAATTGCTCATGAATAAGTGCATTGTAAATGATCAAAAATGAAAATATGGTATGTCAGTGACTTTGTATTACACGTACCATTAATTATATGCTGCCCTGTGGCACGTATTAATGGGCATTCATTATAGCAATGCGACGGGCAGGGGGCGGGGGCGGCAGCGGCGGTGGTTTGCGGATGCCGCCGAGCGCAATCCAATAAGCTCCCGCCTCGCGCCGCCCCGCCCCGCACCTCCCCGCTCCACTCCACTCCTCTCCACCCGCCAGGAGCGGCACACCCTTGATGAAGCGTGCATTATGCAGGCGACGAGAGTTGCGCAGTTGCCAAGATCGCGCGCTGCCCCGTCATAAAGGATCAAACCCCAACAACTGTCTCTGCAGCTACCTGAGTACCTTCCCCCTCCCCCGCTTGGGCTTGGCCTTCATTATTCACGGACACTTCGACCGGTGGCAGCCGGTCTCGCCTTCATCCTGCCCCGTCCCCGCTTCACATCCGCCTTCCCTGCTGCCTCTGGCCCCACCTTTCTCTCCACCTTGAGACCGTCTTCACTCGGCTCGTGATGCAGCTTGGTTTTACCTGCCCTCACCACTGCTTTCGGGCAGTCTCTTGGCTTCGTCTTGTGTCTCGACCTACTCGTCCCTCACCGTCTCCTTCGCCGGCGTCGCTCGCCCTTCTTCCACATCCCATCGCTCACCGTTCCTCGGCCCTCGCCTCCGCATTTCCTCACTCGAATCCCCAGCTTCGTCCTCGCCATCTTAAACTCCCCGGCTGGGCCTCCTCGGGCAAGCACGGCTTAACGAGCCTGCCTCGCGCAATATATATATATATATATATATATATATATATATATATATATATATATATATATATATAATCGCCAGTCCGGATAGCCGGGCATGGGGGTGTTCGTGTGTGCCGTCCATTCATCCTTCATTATCATCATCATTCCATCTTCTATCCCACCAGGACTAACAACCCTGGGGTATAAAAATCTAATTCAGCGTAATGCTGATCCCCCTGATTGATTTCATGTAAGATTTGCAACGTGATCAATGATACTGAGCCCGTGCAAGTGCATGTATGCGAGGTCCAAGACGGCAGATCCGCGAGCAAATATATATATTAGGGTGGGTCGAAAAAGTTTTTGCCCGGCTGTGCTTTGAAAATTAAGTTTTGCATAAGAAAAGAAGATTACCACAATATTACGAGTTTTTAACAATATTTAGAGGGTGCGCAGGTGCCTCGAAAATTGCATTTTCTGGCTATTTTTCATTTTATCTCGTATATATCTGAATTTATCGTTTGAAAATTATAATCCTTTCGATAGGGTGTCACCAGGGAAATTCTCTTTAATAGTATAACATTACGAAGTTGTCATAATATTTTGAGAATTAGATGTTTACCGAATATATCCAATTTTATGATTTTTGTGTTTTACAATAACAAAAACACGATTTTCTCCAAAGTCTCGGATATTTATCTTTAAACTTGTAGTGGGGATAGTGCTAAATATAAGATGACATAAATGCCATTTTCTTCTATTCTTTGTTTTATGAAAAATTAGAAAAAATTCTTGACATCTCTCTCATGTCGTTAATATTAACATTATATATGATTTCAATACATTACTGAATTCTTTCAATAATATGCTTCAAATGTCTTTGAAAGTTTTTCGAAAACTCAAAAGGAGACCCTGTGTAGGCATACATGTGGTTCTGATGAATGTCTTCTGTGCAGTGTAAGGGGAGGGATCATCTACGACCAGAGATCAGGTGTCCTTAATTGCTAGCCGAAAAGTTTGTTGTGCGGACAAGCGGTCCTTCCGGAACCCAAATGGGGCTGAAAGGTAGCGTTTGATAAAGGCTAATAAAAAGCTTGGAAACGTGCGATGATACCGTTGCAGGCCTATAATTTTCCAGATCGGGCTTGTTTTTCTTAGGTTGTCTGATCAAAATTATTATTGTTTTTTTTCCAGGAGTTTGGAGAGTAATTTTCACAACGCCGTTGCTCTTCACTGATGATGTATTCTGGATGGTCACTAAAGGTGTTTTTGCACGTATAACGGGATAATGATAGATTGTAAGGGCGCCAATCTGCATGATTTGGCTTTTCTAGCGTTGAGGCAAATATTTCCGCATGGAGTGTGGGGTCGTACGTGCCTGTTCCGTTTGTTTCGTCGATTAGTGCTGTCAGTGGTAATTCCGGATTTCACAATCGTTTTCTGGACTTTGGAGTGTTCGCGTTTTTCTCCAACGCTCGCATGTTATATGAATTTTCCTCACATTGCTGCGCAGTGTTCATAGACAGGCGGGAGACGACAGCCAAATCACGCTATATGCTGTGGGTCGTGGGACGCATGGCATCGGCACTGCGTTCGGCGGCGTTCTCTTATAAGTCTGCGAACACTAACAGACAACATTAATTTATATTGGAGGTATAAGAAAAATATTTGATATAATCTAGAAAAACATGAGTCGAGAAACCGGGAGCGGTAGCAGTGCATCAACTGATGCCTCACCGGCAGGTCCTAGGTTCGAGTCCTGACGGCGGCAGGATTTTCGACACTAGCATTTCAACTAGGTCGAATTCCGTTGCTGTCTGGAGGAGAAATCTAGCGGCCGGCTGTTCTGATCGGTAGTTTTCCGCGGTGTATCCGATCAACACCTGGCGAATGCCGGAGCAGTGCCCTAACAATCGGGCCACAGACCGCGCGCGATCTTTTCTTCCTCTTCTTTGTTCTATCCTCTCCCCTTACACACACTTACACTAACATGCACTACACTACCACATATTCCGGGAGACCAGTCGAGAGCTCAAAGCTTGCCCCGGCTGGGGCGGTGCCCCGCTGGTGGGAGAGTCCAGGTTAGGGGGAAACCCCGCTAGCCGACGGTACGTCGGCGCCGGATCTCGCCATCCAGCGGGGGAAGACCACCGCCATCTCCCGAGGAAAACCATACACTACACTTACAGGAATAATGACTAAAGCTGTTGACGCGCCCGGAATCACCAACCAACGAACCAAATCAGTCGAGAATCGATGTAGCCAATAGATAATATATCGTCATATTTCCGTCAGAAAGAGCAGCAGAAAATACGAGTAAAGCATTTAAGAGCTGAAGTGCGAAAGAAACCTCCTCACTCCTCCACTCACTCAGTGGTAGGATGTGCTGGGGGTGACGATGGAGTTGGGGATCCGAGGAGGCGGGGAGGGCGAGGCCAAGCCCGGGCAGGGCGGAGCGGCGTGTGAACACAGGGCGCCGCGTGCACACATGTGACGAAGCACCACGAGCGGGACATAAAATGGCAGCCCGGGCGCGGCGCGTTCGGGGCGGGGGATTAGCCCGGGATTAGAGCCGAGCGCGCGGGGCTGCGGCGCGGCGCCCCGGCGCGGGCGGAAGGCGCTCACCCGTCCCGTCTCGCCCGTCTCGCGGCGCGCCCAAATCGACGTGCTTGCTGCGCTGCAGCCAATAACTAGGCATTAATCCGTGGCGGGGGCCGGGGGGGCGGGGGCGAGGCGGGCAAGCGCCGCACGCTCGAGTGCGCTCCGGACTCTGAAGCGGTGCGGGGGCGGGAGGGGGCGGGGCTTGTGCGCGCCCAGGTGGGCGGCTCTCGCGAGCGGATGCGCCCTCGCGCCCGCACCCGCACCCACGCCCACGCGCACCGCATCGCCTTCAAAGCGGTCGAAACACAGGCTTCGCTCAATGTGTTATGCGGATTCCACCGGGATCAAATTAGATCGAACGTATTTGATATTACAGATTGATTGATTGTGATTCCGGGCGCGTTAACGACTCAAGTCATTAGTTCCGTAAGTGCAGTGCATGCTTTTCTTCGGGAGATGGCGGTGATCTTCCCCCGCTGGATGCGAGATCCGGCCTACCGTCGACTAGCGGGGTTGCCACAACCAGGTATCTCCCACCAGGCGAATGCAAGAGCAGTTCCCTAACAAACGGGCCACGGACCGCGCGCGATCTTTCCTTCCTCTTCCTTGTCCTATCCTCACCCCTTACACACACACACACACACACACTTACACTAACTTGCACTACACTACCACATATTCCGGGAGACCGGTCGGGAGCTTGGAGCTTGTCCCGGCTTGGCCCCGCTGGTGGGAGAGTCCTAGTTAAGGGGAAAGCCCACTAGCCGACGGTATGTCGGCGCCGGATCTCGCGTACGTTCGTATTTAAACACTAATGGACTAAAAAATGTACGATTTAAACAGATAAATGATGTTTTGATTCTCTCAATTGTTTCGATTAACTCGATGATTTGCTTCCTGTATAATAGAAGAGTTTAATTTCAAACTCTGAAACTCCAGATACCAAAAATTATTCAGTATATTCCACATCAACATCATGTTTTCTTTGCTTCCGTTCTCGAGCTGCGGACAGAAAAAAACTTCTGACAGCGTTGGCGATGAATAAACGCTATCTAAAAAGTCAGACAGACGAAATAATTATTCAAAATTTATGTTTACAGTGACAGGTGGCTCTGGCAAGGTGATTAGTAAATTGCACAAAGAAATTTAACCATTTTGTGAATTAACCAAATGCCGATAATAAAAATAGAAAATGGTTGTACATATTATAGAATTAAAATAGCGCTACATACGTGCTAATTGTAACTAATTTTTTATTTGGCATATAGAAAGTGAGAAGAATGCAAATGCAGCTCCAGGGGTCTTGATGTTTAGAAGTGCGGCGTGTCTGCGAGCTGACTAATGAGAATCGTGGGAACATTCCTCCTTTGTGACGTTCGGGAAGAGGGAATTCAGCGTAGGGAAGTTTGAAGTGCCGATAGTAATTATTAGTCGACAGCAGATCGGATATAATGCTTTTCGGCCAGTTTAGTTTTGGGGCGTGTGTTGAAGTTGAGTAAAGTTTTCGGTGCCACGTGGATGTAACATCACGTTGGCACGTGCCATGGGACATTGTTTGCATTCCTAAAATACAGGCCAAACTGCATTATGTGGAAGAACTAATATTAGTCATGCGTGGAGGATAGCGTTATGATGGACAAGTTGCATTTTGAACTACCTTTCCTGCATACTAAGGACATTGAGAGGTTTATATGAGCAATTGGAGAAATTCATGTGGTAGAGAGCAGAGACGTGATGTGGGAGCTGCTTGTGACCTTTCAGGTTCATATGACGTCTATGAGGGGTCGCAGCGCCTGCACAATGATGGAAACATCTTGGTGAAAAACGTCTGAGATTTCAAGAGTGTTAAGGAATGTGTTTGTGATGTAAGCAAGAATCATTCATTCATCTATTTGTTTCTTTTTATTCTAGAGCACATATTGGTCTCACTTTGTTCTATTCTTTTAATCAAATACAAGTAAAATTTTGTTTTTTATCCCTTTTTATTTTGTTTGTAGAATGCCTATTATTTTAAGGTTGTTACCAACCTCACTTCTATGATTCCTGTTCCGGACATGTATCATCTCAGGAATTAAATAAACAATTGTAGCAACTTTGAATGAGATAAATAAAGTTAAAACGTCAATCTGCAGTCCCAGGGTTTTTTCAAACGTTGATGGTTCTTATAAAGAGTTACGTCACGTTTCATTTCATTAAATGTATTGATCTGGGAGAAGCCTCAAGCGCTTGTAAAAGTATGCGTCCCGTCGGCGGACGCTGGAGTGGGTGTGGCTCTCAAAGGTCGTGTGCTCGTCTGCCATTGCTAGTCTTTGCGCGAGTTATTCTATTCATTCCGCCAACTAGAGAAATTTTGCAATATATCAATGTTTTTATGAAGCTACAACTCAAGAGAAGTATATTTTAAAACGTTTCTTTTAAGAAATATTAGACAGGCACATAAAATGAAAAACGATGCCAGACTCAAAGAATGCCATACACATGTTTCTCTGTGTATGTCAACGCGGTCAATTGGGACCTGAAGTCAGAATTGCGCCACCAGCCTCCAGTTTTTTAAATTGCGAAAAACACATGCGAATACAAAATTCTGGTGTCTTGAAGCATTATAGTCTATAGAAGCCAAAAGTTGTCTGTCCCAAGACTTGACGCATGTTTCTCTATGTATGTCGACGTGCTGAATCCGAAGCCAGATTTGCGCCATCACCTTCAAGTTTTTAATTGCGAAAGAACACTATGAAATTGTAAATTGTAAATTTTACGACGGTTTTTCAGGCGTTAAAAAACTGGTGGGTTATGGTGAAATTCTGGGTTCAGATTCGGATTTAGCTTGTCGGCATACATAGAGAAACATGTGTCACGTCTTTGGCTCTGACAACTACCTCCGTAAACAAAACAAAAAAAAAACAATTTCATAGTGGATATTCCCGATTTAAAAAAACTGGAGGGTGATGGCGTAATTCTGGTTTCAGATTCTGATTTAGTGCGCGGACATAAAGAGAGAAACATGTATCAAGTCTTTGGGACTGACCAATTTTTTTCTTTTGTGTGTCTGTGTTATTTATGTGCATAGTTCTGTGATTAAAACTTTGTCTATCGCGAGATTAATTAAAATCGTAATAAAAGTATACAACAGCAGCTCTTCAAATACCGTATTTTTTGCCCTGACCGTTTACATCCTTTTAGTTCAAACGGATATATATTCTCAGTGCTTTCGTCATGATTTGTATCAATTCTTACAAAATTATTTTAGTGAAGAAAACGGAATATTGTAAATCTCTCGTGAAAACTACCTCCAACCTCCCATTGCACGTAATGAACCATCACTAATTATTTAACATCCATTCTTCTTTACCCGAGCTAGAATTCCCTTGACCTAAAAATTCTTTGCAAATTACCTATAATGTGACTTAAAATGAGAGAAACAATACCCATAAAATTACTTAAAAATAAAAGGGAAGATAACATAATTGTTTAAAAAATACTAAAAAGTCTGTATAAAAATGTTTATTTATTGAATAATTTTTTTACTGTTAAATAAAATTTATTTACATAAAATGTTATTTAATATAAAGTATTTATTTAGGAGATAATGGAATACTCAGGTCCGATCTTCCAAGCGTCTGTTTTGAAAGATCGAGGAAGTTACAGAAGATCCGTGTAATTTTGAGAGTTCGAAAACCAGAGTCCACCAGTACCAGTACCAGTTCACTGTAGTTCAGTGTCCTACAGTAGTGAATTTCGTCATGAATTGATGAACAATAAAAACTTAGTTTTCTTGTCTTCAAGAATGGGTTTATTTTGGGTAAAAAGGAGAAATGGTGTAATGCGCAGGATGAGATCGGGCACGTCAAAACGTTTACATATCTTGGTGAAAAATGTTTTATTAATAGGGAATGGAATAGTCACATAGTGGCGGCGCAAAGTTAAGAAAGAAGCGCGCTCAAAGTAATCGTTTGCGCCGTGCGTAGGGTACCGGAATTGCCTTTAGAGGTGTGTGATACAATGTTTAAATCGCTAGTTCTCCCAGCAATGAATTATGCGGCAGAAATCTGTTGAATGTATAGGATAGATCGACTAGAAATCATCAAAACAGATTATTACAAATTAATTCTCGAAGTCTCTAGATTCGCAGGAAATGCCGGAGTCTTAAGAGAGGTCGGTAGTGTAGGAATTTGGAAAGATTTTAAAATGAAACCCATTAAACTTTGGATTAGATTTGCAGGTAAACAGGTTGACATGCTTTTACATAGGTGCTTTACATACAAGGAAGCGACCAGCGCTACTGGTCGCAAAAAATTAAATTTCTACCAGAACGTGCAGATTTGGGAGACGTTTCTCCGGAGATTTTTGAGGAAAGGGGAACACGTGAGATAGATCGGCTTATTTTCGATAGACTTGTGGATATTAAAAGGCAAGATATTCTGGCAGCAACGTCCGAAAAACGTTTCCTAATTTCACAAATTCACGTGAGTCCGGTATAGGGTGGCGAAATTTACGTTCACACACTTAGAAAGGACGCAAGAGGGGGATACGTTTGGTTGAGGGTCGGGGATGGATGCAACGTAGATTGAAAGACTCGAATGGTAATGTCATCTGTGTGCTTTGCGGCGATAAGGAAGCTTGGATTCACATCCTTTCAATTTGCTGTGCAACCGAAACATGTAGAGGAAAATGGATGGGAATGGGAAACTACTTCTTGCAACATATAAACGTAACGCTCGTGCAAAACATATTAGGTGATAATAGGTGTAACTTCACGAAAGAATTAGGAGAGTTCGCACATAGGCGGTCAAAATTAATTCAAATTTGGCGCCGTACTTGAAATTCAATCATTCTTTGGAGCTAATTAACAGCAATGGGTATATATTTCAAACGTCCTGCGTTGTACTTAATGAATTATGAAATATCTTGCCGGTGACATGATAAAATTGTTTCGTGTTATAGGTTTGAAATATGTCATTAAAACTACACTTTAAGGATTCACATTTAGATTTCTTCCCTCAAACCCTTGACACAATTAGTGATGAACACGGGAAAAGTTTCACCAGCATATCTCTTTGTGTGAAACGCGTTTCAATGTATGTTGTAATGGAAGTATGCCAGGTGAATATTGATGGCCCGTTATTAGGAACACACTAATAAATGCATTTAAGAATAAACGTCAAAAAAATCCTTTTAGTGTTTGTATTTTCTATAATCAAGTCTATGTGACATTTCTACGTTTCATACCAATTTGTATAAATATGAGATGCAAGCCTCCTACAAAAACAGTACGTGATGAACCATTTTGGTTCTCATATTTGAATCAAGCACCATTTCTTTACACATAATCATGTAGTTTCAAATAAAAGACAGGAAAAAGGTTCAAATTTGTTGTACAGTGTTAATTGATTTTTGTCTGCGCTACAACTTCCCTAAACCGGCAGTGTTCACATTGCTTCTCTCAAAGCCACGCAAAGTGTGTAATTGAATAGATGCGACGCGTTTAGTATTTGAAATTTTACGTATCCTTTAATCTTTTTTCTGAAAACACCTGGCGTATTGACTTATCTTTTCACAGAAAGGTTCCTTATGGGCATGTTGAAACACGAGTGCTATGTTGTTTTGTACCCGTTGAATACGTCGTGTGAAGTCGTGTCAGTGAATTGCGTGCTTCTGCGTGAGAAGGAGTGATCATGGATTTGCGTAAAGAGAAATTCGATCTTACTAATTCAGATGACGCAAAGTAGCGAATATTATAGGCTAGCTGTAAGAGAAAGAAGTTATGGGAATAGACTGTAAATATTTTATTTTTGTTTTATTTTTAATTGATTTAATCAATTCAATAGGTTATTTATAAATTGTGAAGGAATTAGGGTCTGGAAGAATTAGGTAAGGGGGAACTGTAATCATGTCATCAATGAATTAAAAGAGAGACTAGATAGGTGAAATATTTAATATATTTATATTCCCTAAACTACAGTAAAAAATCCATCTGATGCACAGGAGAGTTGTGCGCATTTCCTTCAGTTCCTGAATCTCTTTCCCACCGTTTCACCTTAAATAGTGGAATGATGAATAAAAGTACCAACAAAACTGGTAACAAAAATTGGAAAACTAGACATTTTTACTTGATAAAACTAATTTTTATTACACTTATTGCTTATTTGCTTACTTATTAATGATGATACGACATTTTGGGCACTGATTCTGTCCGTCTTTAGGCTAAAAGAATAATCAAGCTCTATTACAATAGAATTAATTTTAATTATTTGTTTGTGAACCACCATAACACTCGATACAAACCTTCTTAGAAACTTACGAAAATATATCATAATTGTCAAAATATGTCAAATAGGCAAAATTCTCAAATTACAGGATTACTACAGGACACGAAATTTATTTCTCAAATGTCAAAATCGTAATGCGTGAGAACGAAAAGTATCAACGGTAGGTCGTAGAAACACTCTACATTAACACAACTAAATGTTGCAACATACAAATATAGCAAGAATTCAATATTTCTACTAAATCGTACGACGGTGTTCTGCCAAATTTTTATAGAGTATTTTTTATAAATAGAAACTTAAGTTACTCGCTTCTCTCTCCCACATTCGCTCATACACGTCGTAATTATTATAATTCACTTCCCCTTCCCTTTTCTGTTTAGTTTAATTGCAACCGTTGCATGCAGGCGGAGCCAGACATGGATAGTTTCGTGTAGGCTTCTTTATCCCAATACAATAGCTATGGGAAACCATATTTATGTTAATAAATAATTATCACACATTTTGGTGAGTTTCTAAACAGGACTATATTGCCTGTTATGGAGGATGATGAAAAAATTAAATTTATTGTATTGTCATAGGGGTTGTTTTTTGTTTTAGCCTGATTATGGGCTGAATCAGTGCACGAAACGTAGCATCAACTCTATAATATTTAAATATGATTGTATTCAGAAACCTGTGAATCAAAATTGAAGCTGATGAAAAAATAGTGTCTAAAAAACTTAGAATGATGTAAACAGTGTGTATATTTAGTTTTTACTATTTAATATCTGTCAACAAATTGAACGCCAAAAAGAAATGTGACTACCAGTGCAAGAAGTCTCGCATATTAAAACCCACCCTCTTTCCCAATTTGTTCATTTCCATATGAAGCCTGTCACATATATTCCACACGTGGGGACAGCGTGATAGTATGAATGCTCGTGAAGCGAGCTTAAAATTCTCAGGAAGCAGGATCCTTTGCGTATGAGAAAGGTCTGAACCCTTGACACAATGAATCAGATAAAATACGAGTAAAAAAACATATTACATATATATATATATATATATATATATATATATATATATATATATATATATCATTGAAAAAATTACAGTGGCACAATTATATAATAGGATTATGCACTTTAAATAGTTGGTCACTGAAAAAAAAAAACAGAAAACAAGGCAAAACAAGAAAATTGGCTATAACACCGCTCACTATAACACTGTGAACTTTAAAGAGAAAAACCAATAAAACGTAACATACCCTTTACTTAAATCTGACCTCTTTTCATATCACAATTACTTTTAACCTAATACAATAAACTATTACTTTTCCAGATAACATCAACTGTACAACATATGAAAATCATGAATTATTTAAGTAAAATTGTACAAGGTACGGCTTCTTTGAATGAATTCAATAACACGCGCAGTAAATGAACTTGAAACTGCCACTCACATCGTTCGGAATACTTCTCCCACCTATTCTGGACTTTTCATTCACTTAACACGAATTGTCGTGTATTTACTGCTATTCTTTTTCCCCAACTGATCGCCGCATAAAAGTTGCCAGTTCTTTTACCTCAGCATCTCCGCATCGCTCGCCTGTAGGTAACCTTGGGAATTTTCTGCCGCTCGCAGCCTCGCGTTGCCACACCTTTCCGCTTGCTGTCCCACGACGTTATCAGTTTCCTTCCCTCGAACTCTGGACATCGCTTCGCCTACAATTTCCACACCCTTCTCCCGTTCTCCGGACTCGTACGATTCTCGTTCTAGTCCAAATCTTTCTCACCTACGCTTCGCTCTTCCTGGGGTCGTCCTTCTTCTGCCGCGCCTTGTACAAGTTTGTTCGCGCTTCCAGCCTCGAATAATTAATGTAGCTGAATTTATGCTTTAAATGCTCGGCCTACGTACCACACTTTGTGCGTGTGTGGTCTCAGCGTGCAATATGAGATGCTGGATTTAGTTAATATCCTTCTGCGCGAATTTTACAAATTTGAAATTCTTTTGAAGTCAAACAATCACTTCACTTGCTCTCTCAAATCATGTGAATGTTAATGCGAAGAATGTTCGTGCACTCCACTTCTCAATTACATGATTTTCGTTGATACGCTTCTCAAGCTAACTTTTAACTACCAAGTTAAAATAAACTCCTATGCTATTAAGTTACAATCGCCTTCAGAACTCAGTCTAGTCGCCGTCGCTGCTGCAATCATAGAGAGCTCCTCCGAGGCGTGCCGTGATACTTATGGTACTCGCACCTGGGGAAATTTTTGGAGGGGTGAATATTCTCCTCCTTTCGTGACCTCCTGGAAAAACATTATTTGCTAGTTCGGGCGTCAGAGTTCGAAAAGCTGTGGGTAGATGGCGCGTTTACAAGCCATCGCTCCGCCGCGTACCCTACTCCTCTCTGTTCGTGGGCTTCTTTTCGTAGCTGATGGCGGCGTTATGGGGTTGTCTAATCCCATGACGTCACAATATATAATTCTTCAAGACATTATACTCCGTCACTTGTTCTATGTGTCTTCTTGAAATTTGTTAAACATCCTTGGTACCTTCGTGGTACATTCTTACCAATAAAAGCTATTCTAATTTAACGTTATTACCGAACAGAGAGGTACACCCATATAATTAAGTCGCGTAGAATATCAAGGAATTAGTTTAATTTCACATACAGTTACAGATTCTATAGACTCTGAACACGTAGAGTAGAATCGAGGAAAACGCTGAACGTGGTTTTTAAGGCTCTAAAACGCTTTGTTTATGAGAGATTTAACGACGTAGATTGAAAAATGCGTCAGTGTTGCGGGTTGCATTTGACATTAGTTTTAGATGCGTTTTTTAAACAAATCCTTTATATTTTTAAAAATAAAGAGCAATTTGTCTTCGTTTCACTTCTCCCTGAAATTTTCTTTCTTTATGGGCCTCATTTATAAGGATTGTTTTCGAGTGAGAACCGCAAAAGGTATGTATATCACTGAAATAATGTAGGAGACAATAATAAATTTGACGCAAATTAATGACAGTTGAGGCAAATTTGATTTGAGACAGATATGATTTTATTAGTTTTGGTGAAAAATAGTAACCTTCCTATACTCCTACCACAATTAGAAACTAGTGATGCATATACTACAACAGCATATAATTTCTTGCAGTATTTCCATGTGCTCCGCTAGATTATACTGCAAGTGTTTTCCACCAACAAAAGAAAACTCGCACCGAGATTCGAAATCAGGTCCGAGATAACTCGCCGCCAAACATACCACTATGCTACAGAAGCACGGTAAGGTTTGTATCAACGCTTAAAAAATAATTGTCTCAACCCAATATTTCCAACACGGAATTTTCAAAAGTACGGAGCTGGGTTTTACATTAATAACATTTCACAGCTGTGTGTCCTGCGGGGCGTCTGCGGGGCGTCATGCGTGGCGTCCTGCGTGGCGTCCTGCGTGGCGTCCTGCGTGGCGTCCTGCGTGGCGTCCTGCGTGGCGTCCTGCGTGGCGTCCTGCGGGACGTCCTGCGGGACGTCCTGCGGGACGTCCTGCGTGGAGAAGTGTATTCCGTGCACATTTTAGTAATTCCGGAATTACTACCTTAAGTCATATACAAGTTGAATTCTGAATACAGAAAAAATGAGCTTTTTGGAAAGCATTGTTAACAAAATATTAGCTCCGATTTAATAATAGTATATTCTGCAACGAGCGTAGAATGATGGCTATTATTCACGAGTGGATGTTTCCGACGCGAGCGACGTAGGAGCGAGTGTCGGAATTTCCACGAGTGAATAATAGCCATTCTACGCAAGTAGAAGACTATACTTTCTCTACGACTTTGATATTGAAGTTTTAAAAATACTAAATGATAAATCAATGTGAGCGTTTTAACCTTACAAAGTGGCCACAATTATGTGTACTCGCATACTGTTTCGTGGTTCACCTGTCTTACGATAGTTGCGGAAGAGCACGCAGTGCCTCTGTAGGCGACTGTAAGAACCCTAAGTCGTTGTGTAATGAACTAGGAAGAATGCGATTTCTCGACAGGTAAGTTAAAACAATATTCTCGCACGGCTTGTCGAATTGGCATGATTACTGCATCCGATAACATGGAGAAATGAATACATTCCGCTATAGTCGTAGAGAAAATATATTTTCAAACGCAAATCAGTTATAGTATTGGGATTTTATCCTTCATGTCCTTCGTGAGGAAGATACTGCTACAACATGCAGAACGACAATTTGTATAACTATATGTCCCACTGAACTCTAGAAGATATGCACCGATAATGAAACTATCTGTGTGTCCAGAAGCGAAACAAAGGGCCATCTAAGCATTTGCTGAAGGGATCAGGAAACCTGGACGAAAAAACTGATCGAGATGGGGGTCATTGATCTAGAAGTTGAAGTACAATACTTGTTACAGGATGTTTAGAATTATACAATCCAAACGGGATGTAATACATCAAGTATAATTGTTAAAATTAACATTAATTTGCTTTTAGATGCTCGGTATAGTCTCGGTATAATTGTACACAATCCGTTATGCAGTAGAAAAATTTTACTTGGCATTTACACTTTTGTATCGATTTTAATCGTTAAACGTCATTTGACAAAGTGTAAAGTAATATACGTGTATTATTGTGACACTTTTCTAGTGAGCTGTTGATACTGTCACCTTATGAATATGATTCACATATTGAAAAAAATCACACCTAAAACGTGTATTTACACATTTTTTACACTATGTCAGAAGACATTAAACGTCTATCGCACTATATAATAACATAGTATAATAAAAAACGAACTTTTTTTCCAGGGACTTTATGTAAAGTACCATCCAAAATTAGAATATGGATTTCAAATTCACGGAACCGCGACATCCATCAGATTGATTGGAGAATGTCAATTTTGGAAAACATATGTGAACGGTTTAGCCGCTACTGTTGATCACAAACGGACACTGAGATTTGTTTTAGAGTGTTTCGAGTTTTCGGTATCAAGGACCAAGAAGATATCGATTCTAGTTACACCACGTGTTAGAAGATATTTTTTTCTATATTTAGCAACTAGATTTATTCACTTTGTCGTTACCAAGGTCCTGTAATATGAGTTTTACTGCCTTTCTCTCTGCTGCGTAAGCGGTAGCGAGAAAGTAAAAATAAAATAAAAGTAGGTTTTTATATTAAGATGATAGAATTAAGGGAAGTACTAATGTTTTTATAATGCTGCCCTTGTTACTAACTTCACGAACTAGGCTCGCGTTTCTGGTGTAATTTTGTTTACACAACTCTCTCCGTATATTTATGAAAGAAGGTTGTGCCCCGTTTCAGAGAGACCTTAGCAAAATCAGTTGTTCATAAATGAGCCCATGAGAAGAGTTTCGTCAGAACCCTTCCATTGTCGCCTGTGTGCTTGTTTCTGCGTTTGCTAACATGTTTCACTGTGGCTCAACGTTTGAAAGTCGTGGGATGGAGGCTCTTTGGGGCGAGCAGCCTTTTTGGTGGCCAGCGGGCGGCCTGTGTGATTACTTTTGTAAATGGTATTTTGTTCCATTTTGAAAACTGGTGGATTGACACATTACCATAGAAATATTTGAGTATATTTCAAAAATTAATTCAAGAGTCAGCCTAAAGTATAGATTTGTTTTATACAATAAAATATAATCTAAATTCTAAACAATATATTTACAAAAACTATATTTATATTACGTGAACGTGCAAATTTTTTATGTAATTTAAGAGTAGTTGTACCTTTCTATAGGAAGAGGTGGATGCATGAAAAATATTTAAACATTATTTCGTGGCACGTAGGATTCATTTGAAGACATAATTGGTAAGTTCTGAAAGGAGTGGTTTTAGAGAGAGAAAAATACATGACACCTATTCTCAAACCAAGACTTCACAAAAAAGTTTCAAGTTGTCAAAAATAGAGATGTTTTATGACTCGGATTTGACGCAGAGTGACTCAAAAACAAGCGCGATCAGTATAGTCTGTTTCGGTGGTGTAACCATAAGCGTGTAGAACTGTGATATGTGTTGTTAGTTATGTGACTTGACTGTTATACAAGCCATAGACGTGATATACCCAAGTTTGCGAGTTCAAGCTCGATCGTAGCCATATATTTTTAAAAGGGAATTAATCCGTCGTACACCTACCTTCGAATGGGAAGTAAAGTAAGCTGTCCCATGCTGTAGATTGACTGCAAGTTTGTGATCGTCGAGCCTATATAAGTTTCTGAGCTAAATTCAAATCGCCTGTTTGATCGCCCAAGCGATAACATCATCTTTCTTTGCTAGATGGCGAAAGAATCGTAGCAAAATATGGGCAATCAAACTCAGCGCTCACGACCGAAAGTAAAGCATCATGGAATTGAATTAATAAACAAAAATGTGAGCCTTGCAAAAAAAACAAAAGACAAAGACTCCAAGATATTTTTGTGAAAAATTTAAAATTTATGTTCTTAGAACTTACCCATACTACTGCAGAACACGACTTAAGCGGTTTCCATTGATTCAAGGGAAAATTGGCCGTCATGGAGGTGGCCCGAGATAGTTAATGACCTTTAGATGAAATTCGTGCACACGACTTACTTTGCGAATTTTTATCACATTCCCAAAGTGAAGTAGGGAATTACACCATAGAAATGGGGTGAAGTGGACACAATCGCAAAATCGGCTGAACAGTTTAGCCGCTAGCGTTGTTCACAGACGGACAGACATACGTTTTACCGTAATTCGATTTTTCGGTATCAAGGTCCCACAAAAATCGATTCTGGTTACCCCAGTGTTAGTCGATATTTTTTCTAAATTTAGCAACAGGATTTTTCAACATTTCGTTACCAATTACATTTAAAATTCTCAATTACGACCTTATAATTTTTGCTAAGTATTTTTCAATTTAGCCTTTTCCACAATAAGTATTTTAATGGAAGTTTCTGGTGTGAAGAATTATTTGTCAATTGCAGTAGAAGACCCGTAAAAAATAAATAAAATATATATTGGTAATTCATTTGAAATTCAATGACGTACGTACTCGTTAGGACATTATAGTAATGACCCGATATTCGAAAGAGTGAAAACAAACAAAATGAATTGGCCTTTGGCTGGAGGGACCACCGCCGTGGTTAACGCTAGCCGAAAAATTCTTCGATCTTGAACGAGCCACAGCGATTGACGCACATATTGTCACTAGTATCAATTTTAGACGTGCGTCTCGCCTCAAATATATATTTTCCTAGGGGCAATAATGAACTAATAGAGGCAACTGCTTTGTCACGTTCCCCCATCTGAGTGGCTGGATTTCCTTTTACATTGATTCATGTTCTTGTGAAGAAGTTCTGACGTTATAGCTAATTTCTGGAAACACTTTATGATTAAAGTTAGCGTAGAAACAGCATGCAATATTGTGTGCAATGGTATCGTTCTGATTGCAAGCTCTTTCACACAAATCGCTGATTACCGAAATTTCTGTTGCAAAACACTACGTTCATTTATTGATGAAAAGTGGACACTGATAATATGGCTGAACAGTACTGCAATTACAGCATTTGTTCATTTTACATCGAGCGCAACTCTGTTAAAGCGGAGCTGCAGGGCGCGAGCGTCGTGTGTACAGTGATGGCGGAGGGAGAGAGCTGGTAGAGCCGCACTCAGCGTGTGGCTGGGACACACCCGTTCTTGCCGCCCGCCCGCCCACCCACCCACCTTCATGGGAGCCCGCCAGCTCCAGCCTCAGCCTGTTTACCCTGCCCCAGCCAGCCACACTCCCTTCAACTCCACCCCCTTCTACTTCCCCACCCCTCACTGCTGATATGCGAGACTCACCAATCCTGAACTCAACCCATTCACTCCCTGCACTCGGCCCCTGCCACACCCGACCCCTGACTTCAGTTAGACCTCCACTGCTCTCGCACTGGCCTCCGAGCTTCATTGCCCTTGCACGCGGCGCCCGCCCCTCCCCCCTGTGCCTGCCCAATCCTCCATGTGCGTGGCCGCTCTCGCCACCCTAGACGGCAATGAACTTCAGCTCCCGACCAAGTTCTTTTGTCTACGACGCTCTGGAACGATTATGGAACACACCAAAAGCGAGAGTGTCACTCGGTGAAAGAACTCACTGAGGCCACGTGATGCAACCCAATTCCAGCAGCATCAGGTGAGGAGGGTACCGGAATCCTGGCGACAAATCATTGAATGGTGAGGGGAATGTTTTCCAGAGATATTTATTTATTTATTTACTTAGTCAAATAAACAGTTAAAACTGTGTGACGTATGGGGGAGAAAATAATCTGCGCACGCTTTCTTGAACAGTATTGAGGTAGTCGATTTTGGAGGGGTTCAGCGTTTAATCACAATTCTAGCGCATCAGCATAGGATGTGTTTTTCTATGCGCCTCAACCGTAATAACTCACATCTGCCAATAGTACACATAAATTAAACTTTGTAAGACAATACATTTCCAAAAAAATCTGCCTTGAAATTTTTTTGTTCTTGTTTCATTTTTATTTCGTTTCATTGTCAAAGACTGGAGGAGGAAGAATACAAATGTTAAAATTAATTTTACTATAGTCATTTAGCCCATAATTTACTATTGCCAAAGAGAAGTTCTTATTGACAGACTAGATCATATTTATGTATACCAGAATATTACAACCAAAAAGTGTAATTATATTCCGGTGGATGACTGCCTTTCGCTCTTGTATCCAATACTGAGTTTTAACGTATTAATTTTTAAAACTGATCCTTTTCTGCATCTTCTACGAAGTTTACGCGCGTACTGTTCGCGTTGGATTATGAAATATGTTTTCAAGAAATACAAGACAATAAACAACCATATTCTCTGAATATTTAAACTAATTGTGCTACATAACACCTCGCATTATTTCTAACTTTTACAATATTCGAAAATTCAGATAACAAAAATGAGACATGGGCCATGCTTTTAAGCATCCTTTGTTTCATTCCTGGAGAGAGATAAACGGAGGATATAATTTGAGCAGTTTTTCAAAAAAAATCTATCATTTCGATTATATTAACAACATGAAAACTACTCGTGTTTTCAAAAACGTGAACATGACCTTTTAAAGATCTGATTTCTTAAAACATATTTCATTTAAAACAAAAAAATTATCTAAAATTTGTAGTTTTTCAATGTTACCTTTTTGAAATTTCTTAAAACAAAGTGCCGAAAATGAGACTAGCGCCAACTTGTATCCTTTTTACTGATATATACGATAAAACAATTTAAAGAAAAAATGGAGCAGGTTTTGGGGAAAAAGTTGTCTGTACTTCACGCAAAATTACGCGAAAATTACCCATTTTTGAAAAAATTTCCAAATGTTTTTCGAAAAAATGTACATTACTTAATATAGAGATCTGTCTTTAAACAACAGTTTTCTTTATACAAAACTCAGTATCTTAAACATTCTAAATGATGAAGGAGGCCGAAAAAATGTTAACTTTTGCAATTTTTGAAAAAATTCAAATCTTTTCATTTCATTGAAATCAAAAACCAATTTTTGCTTTCAAAGAATAGGAAAACGGTGTCATTCTTTTGAGCCGTTTGAAGAACTATCCTAGGATGAAGTTACAAAATTCATAATATTGTTGCGGTTCCGTGTAAAGTACCGCCAAAAATACAAATATTTGACATTATCCCGAAAACTTCCTGAAAACAGATGGCAGATGGACCGACAGAGCGACGAACTAAGGACAGAAGGACCGACGGTCGTTTGGTCGATTTTTCAATAACAAGAACCTACAAAACATGGAATCTGACTAGTCAACTTGTCAGAGGAAGTAATTTACAACTTTATAAGAACAAGATTGATCTAATATACTGATTGATTTGTGTGTCCAGACGCGTCAAATGCTAAGGTCAATAGTTCCGCAAGTGTTGTGCTTTTTTATCGTGGGACTGGGAGCGATACCTCAGTGCATCAACCGATGTCACTGCAGCGCCTCTCACCGGAAGGTTCTAGGTTCGAATCCTGACGGCGCACGGTGTGTAATTTCGGCCATCTAGGCGGACATAATTCAATTTTCCAAAGTACTCAAATGAATTAAGTTGGGTATTTGTTTGATTTTAGAATGTCCATAGTGTATGAATTGGGTATTGTTTTTCTTCTGCATCGCTTGAGGCGGCAGTAGAACAAGTTCAAACTTGCACGATCTCGCGCTGACACCGCGCGGCTCTATCAGTCGCATTTCAGTACATCTCGTGTTGGAGACCAGTGCTCATCGCCTTCTACTCACAGAGAAGTAGGGATTAAATAATTGTATTTTTAGGTGTTTCTTCTTTTTATTAGTGCCTAAAGATAAGCAAAAAGTGTCTGCGACTGCTCGTGCGGGTGTTTTGAAAAAATAAGTAATTTTAGTTCTACTTTCGCGCCATTTTACAAATGTATCTAGACTTTTAATACAGAGTTTACAGGAGTTGACGTTTCTGACTATGTAGGTATTAAACCTTATTCATTTGGCTATGTGAATCATGAAAGATCAGCAGCGCATACCTGCGCACTCACGAGTTTTTAATTTTTTTTCGCAGTGGTGTGCTTGATTTCACGGAGGACGCTATTTCATGTATGGTGTCAAAGCTCCACGGAAGCAAGGTATGACGCCGTGCTATCGTATGTTTTACACGAATTAGGTGAGGAAACTATTACCGACACTTCAATCATGCCCATAAAAATTCAAATTAAAAATTTTTGTCAGTTTATCATCAGAAAATGGAAAAAATGTGCGAGGCAGAAACAGCGTTTTCTAGAAAATTACTCATCGTGGCTGCAGGAAGACATCAAATTTTCAATAAATTTATTGACAATTGCTCCAAATACATCACAATTAGATGATACTACTAGAGGCGTTGGCCGTCTAGTTAAGTAATTTAGTTCGTGTGGCCCTAGAGCTAAAGGACGGAGAGTAAAACAGCACTTATGTTTGTCCACAAAAGAATTGGGAACAGCTACCGGAATAAAATTAAGGAATGAAGGAAAAAGAGATTCTTCGAACACAGTGAAGGAACTTGTACTTGCTTCTCCTAATAGAGGCACAAAAATTAAGGAAGTTCGAAGATCGTTGCATCAGGAACCATCTTTACTCTCTCCAGAACAAGCACTCGCTCTAATGGTGAGAACGAATTTATCTACTCTGCCATATTTACGAATACGAGAGCAAGCCGAAAAAACAAATTGTAAATTATATCCACCGTATTACAGAGTTAAGGAAGCAAAAGTCATCAGGAGGAGTGAAAGTGACAGAAATATCGGCTGAGATACCTCTACAGTCAGTTATTGACCATACAATTCGTCGTTTGTGCGAAATCCAAGATATCAGAGAGAAATTTCAACTACAATCTAATGCTATTTTTGAAATTATTATGAAATGGGGTTGCGATGGTTCAGAGCAAAACAAATACAGACAAAAGTTCAGTGAAGAAAATTACACAGACGAAAATGTGTTTAGTGTGTCTATGGTGCCAATACAAATGCAGACTGTTGGTGGCGAAAATGTAATTTGGAAAAATTCCACACCGTCTTCAACTAAGTATTGTCGCCCTGTAAAATTTATTTTTGCAAAAGAAACGTCAAGTTTAATTAACACTGAAGTAAGCAAAGTAGAACAACAGATAGGGTTATTAACTCCCACTACTATACAATTTCTCCATTCAGAAATTTCCATTACACCAAGAATGATTTTTTGCATGGTGGATGGCAAAGTCTGCAATGCCGTTTCATCGTGTTCTTCCACACAGACTTGCTTCTTGTGCGGAGCGAAACCGACTGAAATGAACAATTTTGAAGCTCTACGTACAAAAAAAGTGAAGAAAGAATATCTCTGCTTCGGAATATCTCCTCTTCATTCCTGGATAAGGCTATTTGAACATTCCTGCACATTTCGTATCGTCTGGAAATTCAAACAAGTCATGTAAGAGGAACTGAAAATAAAGACAAAGTAGCCCAAAGAAAGAAAAAATCCAAGATAAATTTCGGCAGGAGTTAGGACTGTTGGTCGATATGCCTAAGCCACAAAGTGGCAATACTAATGATGGAAATACTTGTACTGCTCGAAAGTTCTTCAGAAATCCCGAGATATCTTCGGAAATAACTGGAATAAATCTGGACATAATAAAACGTTTTGGGATCATATTGGAATGCCTAAACAGTGGTGAAAAAATCAAATTCAATACTTTTTAAAAATTTATTTATGACACACGAGACCTATATCTCCAACATTATCAGTGGTATCGCATGCCTGTAACTCTACATAAGATTCTCTTCCACGGAAGCAACATAGTTGATAGTTGCATTCTATCTATTGGAAAGCTATCTGAAGAAGCTCTGGAAGCAAGAAATAAAGACAACAAACACATCAAGAACATCAAGAAAAGACACAAACACTGATCTCATGAACAGGATTCTCATAACATCGGATCCATACATTGCAAGTCTACAGGGATCTCCAAAACCAAAAAAGAAGAAATACAATCAAGAAATTGTTAATTTGCTAGACATTGATCAACAAGACCCTGAAGAAGTACATGGCATCACCTCATCCGAGGATTCATCGGATGGCGACCGAACATAGTACTAGCATGTAATAATTCTCTTTTACTCTAATTCTTTAATTTGTTTTCATAGTGGCTGATCTATAGGTATATTTTTATTTTCTTCTTGAAATATTAAAAATTAATATTGAAAATAATTAGTTACATTTATTTACTGTATATACATTATTTTAAGTTTTATTGGCGTTTTTCTGTGTCAAGTCGTGAAATGCGCGATTTTTTATTATTGAAAAAAATAGTTGTAGTCAAAATATTTTAACAAAACTTGTTCCATGTATGAAAATTATCATTTATTTTCAAGATATGTTATCTAGAACAGTAAATAATCCATACTTTTGTAGTTTCTGAATTAAGTCCACCTAGATTGCCAAAATTACACTGTG
>BLKR01016120.1:0-36413 GCA_011170035.1 Teleogryllus occipitalis | reverse complement strand
GCTCTTCCGCTCGCTCGCGGAATTCAATTGGCGGCGCGGCGCGGGCGCGGGGAGCGGGGCGGGGCGATGAGGCGGAGAGGAGAGTGGAAATTGCCAGAAAGCCCGCAGGTGGCGCTCGCAGCTGCCGCTGTCGCCGACAGATCTGCGCCCGCGACGCACCGCACAGCCCCTTTCGCCTCCTTCGCAAGACCCTCTCACCACGGAGGAAGCACACGAGGCGAAGCGGCTAGCATGATCGTACGTGTGATGACAGGGGAGGGCGCCGTGGTCTCTCTGAAAAATTTGAAACGGGCCACGTAGTCCTACGTAATATAATATTTTATTTCCGAAAAGATTTCCAATTCTTTATTTTCCCTTTTATTTAAGGCTCCCACAGACCGGCGCGGTGGACCCGCAGCGGGTGCGGCGCGGAAAGATCCAGGGGAGCGAAGACTCCCGAACACGGGCGGACGTCCACGAAATTCGAGCTGTTGCGGAAGAAACGCGTCTGATTGCGTTACAAATTTCGCCGCCGATTAAACCAGCGTTTAATCCGTTGCCGCAAGGCTCGCCTGCCGCGCAGGTCTGAACGTGTTCATAAGGCAACACGTGACGCGAAACATCCGCTGCGGCCTATTCGCGTAGGCTACGGATTTTCCGAACCGGTCTGTGGAAATCTTTAACCTGACAACTCGGAGGATTGATTCCTTTCACGAAAGAGGCTCTCTAAAACTAGCGTCACTGTAAAGGGTTCAACAAGAAACCAATTATATTTATTTTTCGTTTTCATAGCTATGTTTATTACTATGTTTATTAATTCCATGAAAAATTGTTTATCATCCCTATGTTAATAGCACGCGTGCAATTCAAACTCCACAGCTACCAACGAGAATTCAGAGATAGATCAAAATTGTTTAATTAATACGTTATAACACGTGGACGTTGACAAGGTACTTCCAGTCGGCTATGACATATGAATAGAAATGTACATCACAGATTATGTACTAACATTAATTACATATAAAACAATGAATGAATAAAACAAAATTGGTGAAGTTAAGCTATCTCACTAATGGAATAACATAAAATATTTAAGACAAATAAATTGAATGTTGTACGTGTAAAACATTTGGTCTTAGTTTTACAAATGTAAAAAAATATAAATGTCAGTTGTATTTACCCGTTCTAAAAATTACGACAGCAAAACTGTGTCAGAACGGACTCGTATTTTTTTACTTTCCAATATTTATGCGTATTGAATCCTCTCTCATACCTGTGTTAACTTTTCGGGGGAAGAAATGTTTCCATTGCTTTGTCAGCTTCTTCTAAATTTCATCTGAAATGTGTTCAATATTTTCCATTTGCAAACATTTCTTTATCTTCTAAGCCCCTGTAATGATCATATGTACACATGGAAGGCCCACTAAAATAGGTCTTTTACAGACGCAATACGACGTCAACAAATGAATCCTTTGAATGGTAAAGGCGTCTTCAATTTCTCAAAATTGCACACCTCAGAGCAAGATGCTTTGGAATGGAGGACCAAGGGCGAATGGCATCATTTGCCTCCAAATTTTCCATAATCGTGTTTGAACTACTCGGATGTAAAATGAAGTCGTGGAACAATAAATTGAAGCTTTTTTTGTTTTAAAGTCGCTTTTCAACAACTAGGTTATATTAGCGACCACTGTGTTCGTTTTATCTGTAGAGGGAACTGTAGGATGAACACGTAAGGACAACACGAACACACACAATGATCCATGCCTGAGACGGGATTTAGAATCCGCGACCCTTCGAGTCAAGGCATCTACAGCATTCCAGCCTCAGCAACCTCGGCTATCCTGGCCGGCAAATTGAAGCGTGTACTTTAAAAGATTATCAAACGCCAAAGTACAAACGGCTTGAGCAAACGTTCGGTCTGACTTCGAGAGGTACTATATGATCTAATAATCTCCCAAAACACTGAAATTCTATCTTTGGGGAGCACAAGCAGCCATGTCTCTGCTTAAGCAGTTTTGGGAAACTGCTGAAACGTGTAGTATCCCACAAAATTACGCCGTACTTTTGGTTCACGCCTTTTGTTCTTTGTCACGTCTTTTGACAATTTAACAGTACTTTACTAATCATGTCAACGGCAGGGACGCTGAGAAAATGGTCAAGCACTACGACGCCAGCTCCCAGGGCGTCTGGGAGACCCCTTGGCGGCGGAATGGGACGATTAAGGCGATGAGGCGGGCAGGAACGAGAGCTCCGCATTAATGCTTTATTCCGGCCTATTTTTGCGTCGTCCTTTTTCAAAATGGCTTTATAAAATCCACTTTTTACGCTCCCCTTACGCGCGGAGCGGGGCGGGGCGGCACGGCGCGCGGCGAGCATCGAGAAAGAGGGGGAAAAGGGCGAAACGGCGTGGGGAAGAAGGGAAAGGAGCGCGAAGAATACAAGCAGAGGGAAATAAAAATATATTGCCGAGTTCTCGGCGGCGCGGGCACGGGATTATTGCACTCTTGTTTTCCGGGTGGGGCTCTCTGCCGCCCTCCTCCGGCCTCTGTCCTCAGTTCTAGTCCTCACCCTCCGTCCCGCGCGACTGCCAACCGCATGCAGATCAGCGTCCTCCACAGACATTTTGGAGACCGCGTCTCTGTACCAACCCCTCTATTCTCTCTAGACTTCAGTGCACTTCTAATTCCACTATTGTGAGAAATGGGGTGGTGAGAAGGAACAAACAGAGGTGGGTGAAGAAGACGAGGTAGAGGAAAGAAGTATGATTGTGAAATGTGGTGGACAGAGGGAGTGTGGGTAACAGAAATGAAAGCGGCGTTGACAGGAGACGAGAAAATTAATCATAGAGACGTTGATAAGTAAGAATAGGTGAAAGTTATTAAGACAGGATGTTCACTGGATTTATCCGAAATGTCGGCGGACAATGGGAGAGATGGCAAATTGTGTTGACGACGAAGACGTAGAAGTCTAAATCTTGAGTGTCTACGGGGGAGAGTAGAGCAATGACAATCTGTTGTATGATAATTTAAAATAAAATATATCGGGTGGCTCGGTAGGGTTAGCAAAATGTGGTGGAACTAGAGACAGGCAGGGCAAGAGATGAATGACGAAACTTGAGAGACTGGAGATATTTAGGGAGAGGAGAGGGTGGAACAGAGGACAGCTATGCATTAATAGAGCAACAGCGGAGACGTTGGAAACGGCGGACGAAGGTCTGGTGAACAGAGCTGATAAGCGTAAGGACGGCCAGAGTGAAAGCAGAGAAGGCAGAGGGTGAAGGGGGACACAGAGCGCCTCTTGTGAAAGGAGAAACGAGTGCAGCTGGATGGCGGAGGTCCATTAAAGCTAACCCTGCGCGATCGCCCAGCGCTCTACGTCTTCCAAATTACTTCTGGTAAATTCACTCTTCGAGAGTTTCGTTCCCCTAGAGTTCTTGGCTTTTCAGTGCAATGTCTCATAATAGATTTAAACCGGTTCACGTTCCATACGAAAATAATGCAGTTGAAAGTTTTGGAGAAAGTTTTACCGCGAATTTAAGAGCATTTATCATCGAATTATACGAGATAAGAAACGCCCCATCAGATTTAATCGTAGATACGAGGAGGGGGTATTCAAAGCGAGCTTGGCTTTCTGTGAACAAATTAATGTTCTTTCTTGCGGAAGTATACTTTCAATTCATCTTATCTTCTATTAGAAAGTATAGAGAAAAACGGAAATTGAAATTTATAAACACAATATAATTTACGTAAATTATTTTATTTTTGAATCGAATGTTCTAACATGAATACACCAACACGAATTTTCGAATATTACTAATGTAATTTTATTCAAAAAACAGTATGCTTAATACAAGCAGTTCTGAATTACTATTGCAAGTTAAATCACTTTCATTGTTCATTCACTCTCGCAATACAAGCACTTTACATTGAATCCATACTTTTACCAAATCCTACTAAACAGAGCACGAACATAACATTCAATCATTAACTAAAGGAATTACTTTACAACGAGGTTAAGCACCAGGTTTTTCAAAACTGACATTTCACTATGAATTGATTCTACACAATATCCTGCATCGCCCTGCCAGAGCGCTCCCTGTACTTCCTTATGTAGTAGTCGCGTTGATATCTCAGAGAGCTCTTACCCTACATAGGGGTTAAGTAGCACGTGGCACAGTAGCTAGAGTGGCGGCTACGCTAAGTTTCTACAAGTGCAATACTTGTACAGATGTTACCTGTTTTTGAAGACGTATTCTTAGAATTAAACAATACAATAACAGTTATACGTATTTGAATACTTTTTATACGGCATACATTGTTAAGAGGAGAGTACGATGCCTTAGAATTGTACAAGTGGAAAAGCAGAAGTGGAAACTGTAGAAAAATAATATATGACCAGGAAAAATGTTCACATCTCAGCAAAAAATACACCTGCAGTACAAATAAGTTTGACAAATAAATGGTGAGAATCACAATTCTTAAGCAAATTAAGCGAGATTATTGGGGTGCTTGGTTTCGAGTTTCAACGGTGGTTGATTTTCTACACTGGCTAGATAGCTAGAGGAGAATTGAACCTGCCGGCTGCTCTAGTTTAGCCGGTAGTTTTGTGGTTTCTCCGATGAATGTCTGGAGAATGCCGTAGCAATACCTTAACAAAGAGGCCAACTATCACGCGCAATCTTTCCTTCTTCATAGTTTGATATTTTTCAGTTATGGCTGACCCAAAAAGGAGTGTATGTAGTACACGATGAGAACGAAGATTTATCACTAAGTCTGGCCAGAAAGTCCATGAACAGATCTAAAATGTAGGTATCATAAGTAAAACAAGACCAATATTGCTAACATTTTGTGCAAAATGTGAAAATTTTAAAAAACCATAGTTATTGTGAAGATACATGGTAAATGCAATGTATTGTTATTCTTGCAATTTAATTTTCATCTTTGACAATCATTCATATTTACCTTCATATTTTTTTCCTAGGGCTTTTATACAACCGACAGCCGGTTGCCCTTTACGTCCCGAAGGGACGCATATTCGACCATATACTAGACAAACACTTGCGGGCTCCTCTGATCTGGGGTCAGCAGAACGCGAGGCCCTCCGCGATAACACACACCAAGTCAAGGGACAAACAGCCATGCCCAAGGCGGGACTCGAACCCGCGACCCTTCGGACCGAAGCGCTGAGTCGGTACTCGCTCTTAGCCACCTCGGCCATCCAGGTCGGCATATATTTTATTAAAATGCTTTATGTAGGTATTGTAGCCTAAATGATAAATATTTCAATGTTTCAAAACATTTAGTGGATTAAAATTAGCGTTAAAGTTCTTGATGAAAAATTTCTGGAATTGCGTATATTTGAACGTAGCGCCTAAGCGTAGCTTCATGTACATTTTCGAAGTTGTCAGAACCGAATGTCCGCCACATTGAAAATTCTAGAGACCAAAGCACGCTGAAAATCCGTATACATAGTGTGGTGCTCAATCGAAAATCCTTGAAGAGCAGGCCACATCACAACACACGATTTTGGCTTACTCTGGGTTCGAACTCACAGCCCATATATAACGCTCAAATCCTCCAACACCAACCCCCTGGGACCGGTAGCGGTAGCTCAGTGCATCAACTGATGTCACTGCAGCGCCTCTAACCGGGAGGTCCTAGGTTCGAGTCCTGATGGCGCGAGGATTTTCGACACTAGCTTTTCAGCTAGGTCGAATTCAGCTGCTGTCTGGAGGAAAATTCTAGCAGCCGGCTGCTCTGATCGGTAGTTTTCCGTGGTTTCTCCGATCAACACCAGGCGAATGTCGGAGCAGTACCCTACCAAACGGGCCACGGACCGCGCGCGATCTGTCCTTCCTTGTCCTATCCTCTCCCCTTACACACACACTTACACTAACATGCACTACACCACCACAATTTCGGGAGACCGGTCGGGAGCTTAGAGCTTGTCCCGGCTGGGGCGGTGCCCCGCTGGTGGGAGAGTCCAGGTTAGGGGGAAACCCCACTAGCCGACGGTCCGTCGGCGCCCGATCTCGCCATCCAGCGGGGCAAGATCACCATCTCCCGGGGGAAAACATGCACTACACTAACGGGATTAATGACCGAAGTAGTTGACGCGCCGGGAAACAATCAATCAAAACCAACCCCCTGGGCCTCCCACCTCGGCTAGAATAGGGAAGAAGTAATTGAAGCATTATTAAATGCCGAATGCGCGGGAGTCGGAAGTGGTAGGAATGCGGGGTGGATGGATTAACAAGGCAGCGCCGTGCCGCCCCCTCTCGGCCGCCTCGTGCGCCACGCCGCGCCGCCTCAGCCGCGCGGCGCCTGCCCTCGCAATTAGGCAGGGGAAGGCGCTGTTAACTGTGGAAGGGGGCGGGCTCTCTTCACCGGCAAATGCCGCTCGCCTCGTTCTCCCTCGCGTTAGGCCCGAGACGCCCGTGTCACTCTCGCCTCTACCCCCGGCCGCTCCCGTCCCCAGCCCCTCTACCCATCTACGCGAGCCTTCGTCAACGAGAATCCGCCAATTACTTGCGAGCTCGCCGAACTAACGCTTGCACATACCAGCCCGTACGGGTTTGCATTAGAGCTCTCAATACCCGCAGACCCGCCAACCCGCCTCAGAAAAGTGCGGGTTTTTAAACCCCATGCATTCATACGGGTACCAGTATCGTACGGATACCCGCTTCATGTCGGTACCCGCATCATTTCCCATTTCGTCCATTCCCCCCCCGCATTTTCCCTGTGCCCTTGTCTCCCTTTTCCGTTTGCCCCCTTAGCTTATTTTGTCCCACGTCCTTATGTCCATCTTTTACCATTTTCTCCCATTATCCCATTGTATCTCCTTGTCCCATTTTGTCCCGTTTGTCCCGATTGGTCCCATTGTCCCATTTGTCTCCATGTACCATTTTCCCCCTTATCCTTCGTGTCCCATTTCGTCCTCTTGCCCCATTTTGTCCCCCCTTGTCCCGTTTTACTTGACGAATTTGCAAGACTCCAATAGTTTTATTGCATAAAATATATTTTGTATACTATCAACTTGTTTGAATTTTTTTTAACGGTTTCATTGAAGAAAAAAATTTTCTTAGACATAACCCAGCAGTGCATTCGGGTGATCTGCGAAATCATAGTGTCGTTTTATATGTACCAATCTTGCATTTTCTTGCTTTATAAACCCAACGTCTATACCGTTCATAATGCCTATTATCTAATTAAAATTTCTGAGCTTTTGCAGCGGGGATATGCGGTCTTACCACGAGCTAGGTCCGCGGCTAAGCTTGGTTGTGGCCGCTCAGCTAACGCTCAGTTCGGGGTCGTATCTTCCCAATCGGATCATATATCCGTTTTGAACGAGACTGCGCAAATCACATTTGACGTTACGTCCAGGTGCGAAACTTAGTGGCAAGCGGACTGCGTTTCAGATTCATCGAATTTCTCGGAACAAACGTTGGTCTGCGAGTTATGAAACAGTATTAAACGTCATTAGGCCGATAGACACCAAATAACAGACGCGGTTGAAGTTAGTAAACCGAGGCGACAGCCGAAGTTTATAACCAACCAAGTCTGTTGTTTGTGTTATCGGTTTTATATCGGTGTGTTATCGATCCTGAAAACAAGACGGCTCAAAGGATTCTGCTTCATTATCTAGTGTCTTCTATCAAATGCTCCCGTTGCTGTAAACAGGATAGTTATATTACACTGTCATGAAAAACCAAATAGGTAGAACCCGAACGGATAAAGCTGTACGAACAAAACCTACATGTAACTCGCACGTGCACAGTGAGTATAAAAAATATTCGTACACTAAATATTGTAAAACAAAAAAGGCCAGCATTTCCCAAATATAATATTTTTGCATAAAATTTTCCATCACCGTGTAAGATGCCTCAGATATTTATTTATAAATAACAAATTAGTAATAGACAAATGAGTACAAACTGAGAGATTTGTAAATAACAAAATTATTTTGCAGAAATGAAGAACACAAAGTATTCGTACAAATGATAGTGTTCACAAAATATTAAATTAAAACAAGGTTTTTCTGGTAAATCTAAATATTTAGAGGGATAGCTACTTGATTTTATTATTGCGTCCAATCTTCGTGGCTTAGAACTGACCAAATTCGATCTCACGCAGACTTAAATAACATTCTATTCCTCCAGTAGAACTGTTTTTAGTGTCTATTTGCTAGAAATATGCTTCGTTTGAAGGCTTCTATCCAAATAATCCCAAAGATGTATGGGGTTGATGTCTGGTGACTGAGGATTAGTCTGGAGGAATGATCGGATGTTGTACAGTATCCAAAGGCGAGTATTTATGGCGGCATGTTTAGGATCATTATCTGCATAAATATAAAATCATCACCAATTCCCAGTTTTCAACACTAGGCTTTACATGAGCCTTCAGTATATCTATATATTGTTTGTGATCCATTGTCCCCTCTAAAAAAATGCAAGAATCCCCCTCCTGCAGTGCTCATGCACCCCCATACTAAAACACTACTAACTTCTGCTTCACCACTGCTTCACTGTGGGACGAAGATTCTCTTTATTAATCCTGCACTTCTTCTTTTATTATTCTGCACTTCTTCTTCCTCTCACATTTCTTCTTCCATTCGATGGAAGATGTTAAATTTACTTTTATCTGTAAATGTATATTTTCCCAAAATTCTTTGGAACGATTGAAGCGAGTTTTAGCGAACAACAATCTTTTATTCTTCTTTGCTTTGTTTATGAAGTACTTTCTGCTTTATGAAGTATCTTTACTTCTCAGATACATGCGAACGGTACTGACACAAACATTTAATCTGAGATATTTTCTAATATCAGCGGTAATTTTTTGGCACTGATATGAGGGTTTTCTTTCATTTTTCTTATAATTGTTCTGCCACTGTACTGACCAATTTTTCTTGGCTGCCCGTTTCTTGGTGAATTTTCGTATGATTTTCTTTCTCCAAACCTGTCGATTGCTCCTTGGACAGTGGATCGAGGTCTGTTCATAATTTTCGAAATTTCACTCAGTGCCTTGCAATGATTATGTAACCTAATTATTGTGACTCGCTCTTATTTTCTAGTTTCTCTACCTTTGCGGCCCATCTTGATAGACACGGCATTTAACGGACAGTGAAAACAGAAAATCTGTTTACTACAATAATATGTTGGTGACCTTGAACTGGAGCAGAGTCGCTTCAACTCGCCGTTAGCTTACTAACACAACGGCAGCAATAGTGTGAGACGAGTGTACGAATACTTTTTGTGACATTTTAAGTGGAATTTACGAGTTTTAGATGTGAGGGTGGGAGAGAGTGACTTTTGTAAATTTTCTTAAGTTGAATCTATCAAGTACTATTTTTTATCACTATGAGACATAATTTCTCATTATTACAGAAATAAAGCCAGAAATTAATCTAAATTATTTTCGTAAATTGCAGTGTACGAATACTTTTTACACTCACTGTATACATACAGTGAGTGTACACTGTGTGCAAGCCCTATCCGCTACAATAGTGCGCGCAACCCATCGACTTGATTGCATCATTCGAAAAGAAGATTTTTTCATAGAATGTGTTTCTAATTTTACTGATGTGTGTCTATTCATTTATTACGTTATGATATAGACATAGTGCGCAGTTATTTAGTGGTAATTTTACGACGAATCTTGATCATATTTATACCTGAATATTTCTTCTCTTGTATCGTCTCTCTCTACACGCCCCTCTCTCTTGCTCATGATCAATGCTGTCCCTTCCGCCTACACGAGTTCAAATTCTCTCGTTTACTCTGTTTATTGCTTCTTGATGCTGACCCCTCTTTCTCCATTTCTGTGACTAATTTGCTCCCCTCCTGCACGTGATTCCCCATCGTCGTATTTCGTGGACTTCTTACGAGCAATAAACTTGTGAACAAACATCAGAGTATTACAATGAATTAGACCGACACTAAACGCAGTGTTTACATACTCAAACATTTGTCACCAAAGGACGACAGTGATGTAATTACGTTCTGTTCCTGATAAAATTAATTATTCAATTAATTTCTAACATCACTGACTAGAAAACAATGATTACTTTTTGAAACGATCTAACTTCTTACTTCAAAAACGTGAAACTGTATCCAAGGTCAGATGTTTTCCTGCACTCGTGATTTTTCTAGTACAGTATAAGTCCACATTTGAAGTCTAACTTATTTATTATTTAAAGATAATTTATCATTTTAAAAACAATAACTGATGAAGAGAAGAAATTCACTGAATCAAAATATTGTAAAAAATGATTTCTATCATACAATGCAATGTTTTGTGAAAGTGGGAAAAAATCAGTACACGTATGTTTAGTTGTGTTAGAAACATTAAATTCTCATTTCCAAAATGTTCGCATCGAATTAGTCTACGTACGTAGTTTGCGATGCCAATTGTGAAGTAGGCTTGAAAAATTGTTAATAAAACTCATGAATTCTGGCATCGGTCTGGACAGTTTTTACAAAATTTAGGTAAGTGATTGATACTTAAAAAGTCACAGGCTAACTTGTACCTCCTTGTGTTAGGAGACAAATATTTTATGCTGGGCGAGTCTCATTCATGTAATATTATAAAGTTATATTAATGACGGGCTGCCAAGAATGCATGTCTTTAATGCAGTCCATTTCAAAACTATCGAGTGTAGCAGGCACAAAAAAATTGATCTCTTTTCATATAAACATTTGGGTCTGTGCAGGTTTCAGCTTTTCCACATGGAGTTACGGAGACACTAATGTTGCAGGCGAATGCCTTTCTTCTGCGAAATGAATTACGAAAGAATATATCATGATTCTTCCCTCTGACTGACTATGGGGTTTAAGCAAGTAGAAGTGTTGCATTCTATTCGCCTGATTCCGCAACAGAATGAACATGGGAGCATAGTGGCCTGAATAGAAACGGTGACAAACTCGCGACTATATGAGTTGCAAATCCGCATACTGTGAAAATCAAATCGCGCATAATAGTATCGTCCTTCCGTGGTCTTGGTCACTACATCTCATATGCAGTCATGAGTAATCTCATGGTTTGCATTTCCATTGCTACAACGAGTTGCATAACCACATAAGAGCCCTATACGTGTGATTTAACAGGTCAACTGCGATTCACTTTTGTAATTTCCTGAAGAAGTGCAGCAACTACAGCAGACGCTAACGTTATATCTACAACATATATTCAAATTAAGCATACACGACCCACACGGAGGATGCACATTTATGTTACTTCCCTTGTTTAAACTTGGTTCTTACAGGAATGCGCCTTACCAGAATGATATTTCAGGAGATGGGTGCATAAGCGAAAATGTTGCAGATGAGGTAATTGAACCATTAATGTGAACAACTTTATAAGCAGCAAGAAATATGCCAGTTTCGCATTCACTAGACTTTATTTTTAGTTGTGAATTAAAAAAAAATTATATAACTGACATACTGACAGTCAGTAGACTGAGATGTCTTTTTTAATTCACAACTAAAAATAAAGTCTAGTGAATGCGAAACTGACATATAAACATCACAACACATATCATTCAAGAGTTGAATTACAAGTACGTCACAAGAAGAATGAAATCTAATAGGTACTGTACATTCCGGTACGCAGGCCCTGGGCTTAAAAGCAAGTCAGTTCTTTGGTCCGTCTCCGTAGCTGAGTGCGAGCGGGGTTGGCGGAAGGGGGGGAGGAGGTGAGGGGAGGGGTGACCGCGATCGAAACGCGCGCCAGGCGCACTGCAGGTTGCGTTGAGGCCGGCGGCGCGGCGGCGGCACAGGAGGGGGCGGCAGAGGAGGGGGCGGCAGAGGAGGGGGCGGCACAGGAGGGGGCGGCACAGGAGGGGGCGGCAGAGGAGGGGCGGCAGAGGAGGGGGCGGCACAGGAGGGGGCGGCCTTGGTGCCGGCAGCGGCAGCGCCACGGTCGGCGACGGTGACGAGCGCGGGGATGTAGGGGGCGGCGGTGACGGAAAGAAGTGAGGTCCTGCCCTAAAAGCTCTAAAGACAGACGGAATCGTAAAAAGCGCCAGCGACGGAGACATCGGTGAGCGAAGAGAAAGTGATGCCCTGGCGAAAAGAATGTACAGAATGTTCGATAGGCAAGGGAGTTTTTAAAGGTGCCCGATCTTCTGTTGAGTTTAGATATTAGGAACAAACCCTTGAAGAAAAAATTTTACCACTTGAAAACTCTGATTGTTTTTTTTTAATTGAGCTGTCATATTGGTGAAATACAATGCTGAAGACAATCGATACCCTATAATGACGGTCATTACGACATGACTTTATAATCATGAGACAGGTTTTGAATCCTTAGGATAAGAATGAAAGGCCTTGCATTTATTTTCATGCGATACCACCACTATTATATATATATATATATATATATATATATATATATATATATATATATATATATATATAAGAACTGCTGTCTGCAAGAAATTGATGAGGTTACAAAGAGTCTCCATGTGAGCTCAAAGGAAAAGAATAAACTAAAGAGTAAGAAAAACGACGAGGAGATGGTAATGTAAGAAATGCAGCCGCCAGGGTGCTCAAGGAGAAAGAGGTGGAGAGCGGGGCAATGGATGGCGTAATGTGGTGGCGAAAGGTGGAGGGAGTGGTGTGATGGTAGAAGGGTGGCGTAAGAATGTGAGCAGGTGTGTGGGAAAGGCGTGGGAAATAAAGGTAAAGCACGAAGGCGATGTGGCAGCATACGTTGCGAGTATGGAAGCAGAGGGTAGTGAAACGCTGTAGCAGTGAAGCGCAGGGGGACGGGTATTGGTAGTTGCGAGACAAGGAGAAAGGCAATGAGCGTGGCCGGCGTGAGGTCGGCGCAGGGTTGGCGCGAGGTGTGGGCATGGGTGGCAGCATAAGGTGTCAAAGGGGCGGTGCGGGTGCGACGTAAATGTTAGCATTGCGAACGGTTAGGGGCGGTGTGGAGCGCGGCGTGGCCGGCGAAATTAGGGGCGGCGTGGAGGGAAATAAGGTGACGTGTGGTAACGCGGTATGAAGAGAGCATGGGGCTGTGGTGGACGTGGTGGTCGGACGTGGAGGGCGTGGGGATGATGGGCGGAGTGGGGGGGGCGTGATAGGCGGCATGAGAAGGCTTACGGGGGGGGGGGCTGCGGCGTGGGTAGGACGAGAGGGGCGGCGATGGAAGTGTAAGACGCAGTGAGGGCGTGGGGGCGGCGAGGGGCCGCGTGAGAAGGCTTAGGGGCGGCGTGGGGAGTGCGGCGTGGGTAGGGCGAGAGGAGAGGCGATGGAAGTGAAAGACGCAGTGAGGGCGTGGGGTCGGTGAGAGGCCGCGTGAGAAGGCTTAGGGGCGGCGTGGGGAGTGCGCCGTGGGTAGGGCGAGGGGGGCGGTGGTGTGGGTGTACGACGTTGTGAGGGCGTGGGGTCGGCGTGAGGCTTAGGGGCGGCGTCGGGAGTGCGGCGCGGGGATTGGGCGTGTGGGGCGGCGGTGAGGGATGAGACGTGGTGAGGAAGCGGGGGGGGGCTGCTATGGGAGTTGGGGATAGGGAGATGGTCGGTGCAGTGGCGCGCGGAGCAAGGGGCTGCGTGCGAAGGGGGAGCGGGGGGCGGGGGGGCGGGGCGGCGGCTCAAGCGGAGGCACCGAGCTGCAGCGGCGAGCGCCTCCCAGGGCCGCGGCGGGCCTCCGGGGCTGAAAGCGTCTTAGGAGCAGGCGCCGACGAAAGAGACACGGCTCCGCGGCAGAAATGGAATTTGGAATAGAAGCCAAGTGCATGCGGCGTGGAAGTGAAATATGTGGGGAAAGTACAGCCCAGTACAAAGCAAACAACACTGAGCACTGTGCATTCAAGTTTCAATGCTGGGGCGGACCAGCCAGCTTTGTAAACTTTTGTACGATGTACAGTATTAGAGAATATAATAAAGTTATTATCTCGCTGCTACCTGGATAATATTCTATCATTGCGGATTCATTTCATTAAAGCATACTTTTATAATATTCATTTAATTCTTTTCCGAATCATTCTAAATTCGAAAGTAATTTTAAATGAAAACTGGAATGTATGTAGAAGAAAAAGCAAAAATAAATAAAGATATAAAAAAGAAATATGAGGAAAGAAAGGTTAAGTTAGTGAGAAGAGGACAAGAATGGCTAAAAAAAAAAAAAAAAAAAAGGGGAAAAAGCTTTATATCGGTCTGTAGTGAGCGTTAACGCTGGAAACTTTCATATGACTCGTGGCTCTCGGAAGGCGTCAAGGTGACTGCGCGCTTAAAGTTGCAACGCACAAAAAAGTTTTACCATTTATTGTTGAAGTTTATTTTTTGCAAAGTCATTTTTAAGAGCAATGGAATACACCCCTCTATTATTAAAAACAGAGAGCTTTATTGTGAATTATGATGCTTTATGATGAATTCTCCGCCCATTTCTCAACTTCCAAGTCAACTGATCTACGTCCAAATCTATTCCTGCACCCCTAACAAATGTTGACCCCCCTACCCGAAACTATTTCTGCACGCCAAACCTATTCCCTCACCTACTCCCCCACTCCCCCCATTCCTTCATGTCCTCTGCCGACGCCGGCATGGCAGCCTGTCGCGCGAGGGCAGTGCGTAATATCTCAAACGCCCTAAAAGGCTCGGAGATCACCTCCAGCCCCAATTTTTCGCGGCGCCCTCCCGCCGGGTTGCGCCGAGGGCCACGTGGCTCCGATGCTCGGGGCCTCGCGCATTACGCCGTTACCTACCACCGCCACAAGGCAACTCGGATGAACACGGGCAAGACAGCGCCCGCCCTCGGCTCAAGGCCTTGGACGTGCAATATTAATTAAACTCAGGATTACCTATTTTACAATGAAGTCAGATTAGGAGCGTTTAAGAAGGGCAGAAAATTAAATGCGCTGTATTTAGTTAACCCATAAAATTAATAAAGTAAATTTGCCGCGGGCGAATCGCCTGTTCCAGACGCAGCACGGCGTCGGCTTCTCTCTTCCCCTCCGGGAGGGAAGGACAGGAGTGGCGGTCGTAGTCATGGGTGGATTCACGATGTCCAAGAAGAGAAGGAAACGCCATGAGGTGAGGCTAGCGTACGATTTCGACTGGAGGGCCGAACAAATTGAAAGAGGAAATAAAGAAATATCAAATAACTAAAGTCATCATAGCTGTGCACAGTTTGCTTGTATTGAATAAAACAAAAATACACAAGGTGAAATAAATAGTCAAAAAATAAATAAATAATAAAAGCAATAAATAAATAGAAATCGATAAAGTAAAAGAGAAAAATAAAAGAAAGGACATAAGACAGATATAAATAAAGAGAACGAGTGACAGAGATAAAGTGACAGAGAGAGAGAGAGAAAGAAAGAAAGAAAGAAAGAAAGAAAGAAAGAAAGAAAGAAAGAAAGAAAGAAAGAAAGAAAGAAAGAAAGAAAGAAAGAAAGAAAAAAGAAAGAAAGAAAGGGAGAAAGAGGAAGAGGTAGATGGAGGAAGATTTAAGTTTTAATTTCCATTGAGCCTGCATGTAAATGCATTCACTTCGGACAATGTAACAGACGTACGTGCTTCATGCAATGGAATAAAAAGTAATGTGTCTTAATCCCAGGACGACTGAAGTTTAATTTGTACCATTGTGTAGAGTACAAAAATGCGTATACTCTAGCGGCATGAGCGAACGTAGTTGTAACACTAAGTGCTGGTGTGGCAAGGAGTGATTAACTTCATCAAATAATCAAAGAAAAAATTCGAAAATATCATTAACAAGTCAGAATCAAGGATTATATTGAAACGTTTGAGGTAATAAACTTTTCACGAACATCTGTGATTATTTCCTGCGTCCCCAAGATTTTAATGTTAAGTTTGAGTAAATGGACTTCTAACATGGGATATTTTCCTTACTATTACTTACGGTTTAGTTCTGCCGAAAAACTCGGATATAATGTCCCCCCCCCCAAAAAGCAATACAAAATTGAAGTCCCAATCGATCGGCTACGAAATTACACTGTTATTTCATGCTACTGGAACGTCATGTTGTAGTTCAAATCGGTAGTTTTGCCGCGCGCAGTTCGGTAGTTGGAGTGAGTTGAAGATAAGGACAAGGATAAATTGAGTGGAAATTCTTGAATTTCGAGAAGGAAGAAAGTTCCTTCAAAACGTAACAGATGCAATATATCGTAACAAGAGTGCAATAGATCATTCGAAGGTGTATTAAATGACTTCTTTGTCACAATCAACAAGTATGAGGTTCAATCTTGCAATATGTAGGAGTGTTTTAAGAAGAATCATATTTTATCCATGGACAAGTTGGTCTTCATGTAGCCCGCACCAGAATAGAAAATATTTTTCTAATGAGTGTTTTCCGGAGGAATTCGGAAAAAAATTAAAATATAGGGAAATCTTCACATAAATAGAAAACAACAAACAATTTAGCTTTTGAAAAACATAAATATTGTATTTTTGATTCTTTATTAATGTAAGAGCTTAAATTCGTTACTCCTAGCTATTTCAATATCTTAATGTTGGAATATACGTACGGCAGAAAAAGGAGAGAAAATATAATGCCAATGAATCAACGTAAATGCATATTTTTATCATAAAATGTATCGAACCAGTTATCGTTCAAATGTTTGTTCTAAAATATTTATCAGAAACAAAATTGGTGTAATGAATATTCCCATCAAATAACACATATAATAATGTAGCTTATAACAGCATCCGGACCAGTTTCCATATCAAAACTTGGCACTCATCTCAGATGAACACTTTCGGACCAGTCATATTTTCTATTACAAATAAACAGTACTTTCCTCAAGATTTAATTCGCACATTTCCTTGAGACGAACGGTGCACTGTGCGGCGTTGCATCACGTCGGCTACGTCGCCACCGGAGCAGCGAGCGGGGCGGCGAAGGTCCCCGGCCGCGGCCCGCAACAGCGCCCGCCCGCGCGTTAATTGTGCAGCAGCCAGCGAGGGAACACGCGCCCGGGGCCGCGGCGAACCCGAGCTGCGAAGGGTGGGCACTGGCGAGGGGAGGGGACGAGGACGGAGGTGTGAGGGGCGAGATAGTTGGGCAGAGAGGCGTGGGGGTGAGAGGAGAGGGAGGGAAAAGGGTGGGACGAGAGGGGAGAAGTAGCAATAGAGGAGCGGGGAGGATTGGGAAGGAGCGTACATGAGTGAGTGAATGTGTTTGTACATATACCGCACGAATGAATGCGAGTGTGAATGTAAAAACAGTCGACTCCGATTATTGTAAACTTCTGGGCACTAATATTTTTAGTTCACTACATTCGAGATTTACTTTATCCGATAATGCCAAAATTAAACAGAATAACGATGGATTTTATTAATTCAGAGATAAAGCAAAACACATTTAACACCACGAACTGAAAATTTCTAAATCATTTTTCTTCTTAAAAAGTCAATTTCTTTTCAATTGTTTGCTTCGTACTTTTTCATTAATTTTTCTAGATCTCTCTCCAGAATTCGTGTTCTCTCCATAATTGATTCTACATTGTCCTCTGTGTCGTAATGCAGTCTTGACACTCTTCAATGCCTCTTGCACCGTTGGAATTCAAGGTGTCTAGTGTTGGAATTTGTGGCTCTGAGGCTTTATATTCTTTTCCCGGAGGGAATTAATTTCCAAGTCATTGTATTTCCTAGGTTCACTATGGCCAAGGTTCAGGTTCGCTATAAACGAGGTTTCTTTAGCTTATTTGTAATGTAATCGAAACGGGACCAGTGAATCAAGTTCACTATAACCGAGGATTCACTTTATCCGAGTTCACTATATCCAGTAAATATTTTACTAAAAAAGAGAAGTGAGCATTCTTTAAAATTTAGTACTTTTATTTATAAATTAATTTTGTTTAAACTAAGAATGTTCAAAGAGACGATTATACACTAGTTATAATTTTAGATGAAGTAGTTTATTTAAGCCCTAATAGTTAGTTATTTAAGCCTTAATAGTTAATTTTAGCCCTAATCCTGCTGCATAAGTTTTATCTGCTGCAGCACCAACTCTATACCAAAACATGAATAAATTTCCGCCTCTCCGGGGCTACTGAAGACGGGAAATCTAAAAAAAGGTGAAGATGGGGCACGAGGGGAGGCGCAAGATGGCAGAGAGCGAGAGGGCAGGGCCGGGAGGTGGGGCGGAGTCTGGGGACGCAGTGTTTAGAGAAGGCGACGCGACCGACGGTCGCGGAGTAAGAGACTTGTGGCCGGCATAGGGTGATTACGGCGTCAAATAAATGAATAAATGTTAAACATTGCTATAAATTCTAGAGGGTTATCTTATATAATGAACGATTTTTTGTTTCGTCTACTTAGAGTCATCTTTCAAATGAGTAGAATCTTCAAGGCAAGAGAAGAAAAGTTCCTACAGGGATCGATGAATATCCCTAGTAAATTGTTCTTTTCGTTCATTTCATCATGATGTCTTCGCAGCGACTCATTCTACCTATGTACTTTGGCCTACAAGTCTCTCCGCAATGATCATATTTAAATCATGTATAATACGAATAATCTTTTTTTATTATATAATTAAACTATTTTTATGTAATGTGTGTTTCTGTGAACTTGTTACATACTTATTTTATGTTTAAATGTGAGGAACATTTTCTGAGGGTTAATTGATGTTTTTAAAATTATGTTCTAAACAAAGAAATATATAAACAAGAATTTTCATTGGTTTGTAAATTTGTACCGCGGAATATAACTGTTCATTTTGCCCAAATTATATTTATTTCCCACACGTTTAAAAAAAACTACTTCTACAGTTGTCTTATTAAAACCGATTAATACGTGAATGTACATTTTAGTGAACCCACAGCACATCGTAACAACATAGTCACTGTCTCATTTGTTTCTGATCAAATAGTCTCTCAGCCCGTGGTTCCACCGTAGATTACACAATTGACATTTCTGCGGTGAATATCTGTATGTCCATTCCAGTGACATACGTAAATCGGTATGGAATTATGCAACTAAAAATTCAAGAAAGAATACAGCAACGTAACGATTCAAAGGCCATCGAATTAATCGTCGAATTAAATGTTTGACCTTGCAGACTTTCCTTTCTTCACAGCAGCGTTCGTCGGCTTGTCTCGCGCCGGTTGATTCTCGTCCACTCTCAGCCGCCACCGCCCATCACTTTTTGTCCTCTTCTTCTTCCCTTCTGGCCCAGATTCCGGAAGCAAAGAACTCCCCTTCTTCGGCATCTCGATCTGAGCTGCCTCTTCCATACATCATAATATCGTACTTCTATTAAATGAGAATCCATTAAATCAGGGCGCACTCAGTTTTCTGAAAATACTCTTTTTCTTCTATTTTTTCATCCATTAATTTGTACAAGTTGTACATTGTAGTACGTGGTTATGTGCAATGTACAAGATATTTATTGTGCATTATAAATTGTAATGTGGAAGTAATTTGTACATTACAAGAACAAGTAACTTATACATTGTACATATAATGTGTACATTAATTTGTACAAGTAAACCTAAGTTTTATCTGCATCGGTAGCTGCGAGCGTACCCGGCAATGTCTTTCGCTTGACCGTGTTGATGATTGGCAGATATCGGTTTTTAGCCCGTCTAGGGATCAAAAATGTGCTTGAATTGTTGAACAACAGGCGTCCCAAAGGACGTCTGTCGGAATCGAATTTGTAGACTGACTACTCGGTAGTTTTCCGGATCACTGTTTTTAGAGCTTCGATTTTTTCCTTGATCATATCCAGGGGAATGTCGGAGTAGTATTCAACACAACGGGCTAGGGACTGCATGCGATCATTCCTTGCTGTACCTTCCCTTTCCATCAATCACTCCAATCTGTAATGGGGCTCCGTGGGGAGAACACATTTCCTCTCATAACTGATATATGCCAGTGGGGAAAAGGCTAACATTTCTTTGTGTATAGATTACGGTAGATAACAATATAACATTATAGATTTGAGTGAGGGCGGATTTTAATTAAATGTCATTTTCTTCTTTTCACTTTAGAACAATGCCGTTTAGTATAGAAATTCATTTTATGTTATGACAAAAGGAAATTACCCATTTTTATACGTCATTATTTTGCGTTTTTGTCGATTTCAACTAGTTAGCCTTTTTTACCTTTTTCCGTAATTTTTAATACATTTTTTGCTGATTTAATCGATTTTAATGTCATTTTAAATGGTACTTGCTTTAAATAATATTTACGAGATGCAATAAATGTTCTTCACGGAGTTACTCGGGAGCCTATTCGATTTGTTCGCTCAGAATTGGTTTTGACAGCCGTTGTATGTAATTCTTGTAATGTATTTCAGCGCCATTGCCGGTTCAGCCTATTTGGAGATAACACAGATTTCCTGATAAAGAACAGTCCAAACCAAAAGTTTGCAAGCTGAGATCACTAGAACGAATGGAAGAAGCGTAGATTACACCAGTAATGTATCCAACAGCTTGAGTTGTTCATACGAACAGGTTTTGATGAGAGTTCTTACGTCATTTTTCTTTGGTTTTAGGGCATTTTTAAAACATTTAAAGAGCATTTTATTGATCATTTTGGCGATGTTTAAGGTCATCAAAATCCGCCCCAGTTACGAGTTTCGTGAATTAGCTTGGAGTTGATTCAGGTAATGTTGTGGCCAGGTTTAAACCTGGCGCCCGCAGCGATACCGCGCGCCGACGTGCTCGTTTGTGCAGAGCGCGGCCAGCGACGCGAGCCTCGAGGCGAGGCTATCCTGGGCCCCGCCTCCCCTATTTAAGGGGGGGACGGGCTCTAGCTTGAGCAGAGTGGAGAGAGTGGAGAGAGTGGTGAGAGTGGAGAGAGTGGTGAGAGTGGAGAGAGTGGAGAGAGTGGAGAGAGTGAAGAGAGTGGTGAGAGTGGTGAGAGTGAAGAGAGTGGTGAGAGTGGTGAGAGTGAAGAGAGTGAAGAGAGTGAAGAGAGTGGTGAGAGTGGTGAGAGTGGTGAGAGTGGTGAGAGTGGTGAGAGTGGTGAGAGTGGTGAGAGTGGTGAGAGTGGTGAGAGTGGTGAGAGTGAAGAGAGTGAAGAGAGTGAAGAGAGTGAAGAGAGTGAAGAGAGTGAAGAGAGTGAAGAGAGTGAAGAGAGTGGAGAGAGTGGAGAGAGTGGAGAGAGTGGAGAGAGTGGAGAGAGTGGAGAGAGTGGAGAGAGTGGAGAGAGTGGAGAGAGTGGAGAGAGCTACTGTGAGCACACCGTCCGTCAGCTAGGGAGCAGCCAGCACGCGCTGCACAGAAGAGGAGCCGTGCTCCGCAGGGAGCGGCCGGGAGCCAGGCTAGGTGAAGGTGGCGACACGACCGTCTGCGTGCAGGGCCGAGGTGACGAGGACACCGCCGCACGCAGCCCCCGACGCCGCAGCAAGACGGCGCTACGCCGTGGCCGAGCTCGACTGAGATTGTTTATGCCCAGCCTCGGTCACAGGGAAAGATTACAGGACGAAAAAAATTGTAATTTGAGAGTGTATAAAACATTGTTAAGTTTTATTTTGAACTTTCATTACGTAAACACATCAGGTAACCCCTTACTTAGCGGATAGCATGATTTGAAACGACACTTAGTGTGAAATGTTATTAATATGAAATGTTATTCGTTTAATAGCTCAAGAAACATCATTTAAGATAATTATCATTAATGGGAACTTTGAAATGCTTTTAATTCGATTTACTCATCTCAAAACAAATGTCATTAACACCAGAGGATTGGTTGGTCAAGTAAATACCAAAAAAAAGCAACTTTTCTCTCTTACAGTGTCTTCGAACGGTATATCCTTCAGCATATCCTCCGTATTGAAATAGCACCATTGAATCTGAGCATCCGCATATCGCCGTATACACCAACTTGACTTCAAAGCCGCCCGCTCAAACCGCCTGTAAAAAGCCAATTTGCGATGTGAACTTCTCCGTCCTGCCAGTGAAGCAGCGCCAACATTCGAGGTTATCGATCATGGAGTAATCGCGACGGTTTAATTTAGAGAAAGGAAATGAAAGGAATCGCTCCGGAAGCGCTGAAATTATGCAGCGGAGCATTAGATTAAAGAAATGGTGCAATCTGCGTCCGCCACCGCACTTCCTTCGCTCAGTCGCCCTTTTCTGTTTGGCTTCGCAGCTGATGCAAGTGATCGACGTTTGGCAGTTACAACTGTCACGATATAAGAGAGAATTGGGCGAAAGTCAGTCGAATGACTTGTATGTAGGGTGCTATATTTACATAACCGAGCAAAGTGGTTCAGGGCATACCGCGCTTACTTCGCATTCGGGAGGCCCGGGTTCAATCCCGTGCCGGCTAGCCTGACAGGGTTTCGTGGTTTCCCTCGGTCATCCAGGCAAATGCTCTACTGCAAGGCCATGAGCGCGAGACCGGTGTCACTAGCCAAATTCGTTAACTACGTGAAGCCACGAAGGTTAAGCGAATTCGAGTCATCGCGGGTTTCTTGTTGGGTGACCGACTAGGAACTCCGGGATCTAACGGCCCCGAGGCCAATTGCTCTTCACGGGACATGAAAGGGCTAAATACAAATCTATATATATAAAAGAAAGTCTTGTTAGTTACACTATTTATAACTCAAGAACGGCTGTACCAATTTGGCTGAAAATTGGTGAGCAGGAAGCTTAGAGCCAGGAGACGGATATAGGATACTGTTTATCCCGTTCGACTGCGTTCCTGTGTGAGAACGCACGTTTTTGCACGTTTTCGCACGTTTTCGCGTGATTTCGCACGTTTTCGCGTGATTTCGCATGTTTTCGCGTGATTTCGCACGTTTTCGCGTGATTTCGCGGGTTTTCGCACCTTTTCGAAGGTTTTCGCACGTTTTCATGCGTTTTCGCACGTTTTCACGCGTTTTCGTATGTTTTCGCGCCTTTTCGCCTAAGTTTTCTGTGCTGGTGGGTGTTTCTGGTACTTAACTGAAGAGTGCAACCTATGCACCAAAATACAGGAACAATAATGAATGATAAATCTACTTAATTTTTTTATTTGTATTTTCTAATAAACAATTTAACTTAATAAATTCCAAAATATGCTTATTTATTGCCTTTAACAGCCGGTCCCTATGATTACAGCTTAACAAAAATCAATTCCAAAAAAACACGCTCTGCTACGTAATAGATTTTTTATTATCTATTTAATATCAGAGCGTTTTTTTTAAATTCTTCTTTGTTTGAGAGAAAAACACAAATGCTTTATTATCACGAGTGCAACAAGGATAGTACAGTTTCTCACAGTGAGTGCGACGCGAGAAAAAGATGGGATCGGCTGTTAAGGCGGAACAGAGTTCGCCGGGTCAGCTAGTATTTATACAATTTTATGTGTTCATTATTCTTCTGTTTTCTAACTTTCGTCTCTCCGGGAAACTCCGAAAGGCTTTCTCGTCAGAGTATATCGGTTATAATAGTGTGGGTTAGAACGGGACATAGTCCCTACTTCCCCACAGCGCTCCATTCTGGATATGGGGAATTATTGATGATGATGATGATGATTATGATAATAATAATGATAATGGAAGGAACATGAAGGATTCCTTGCGATCCGGGGCCCCTTGTATAGGGTGCTGCTCAGGCGTTCGCCTCGAAGTGATTAGGAAAACTACGGCCAAATGTACTGATATTAAACGCATTAAATAGATATTAATCATATTTAAAATATTATTTTGTAATTCTGATTACTGAGTAACAAAACATCAATTCGTAACAAAAAAGTAATTAATGAGCCAACAAATATCTACTCACACGCAAAGTGTCTGTACACGACTAACTTATTCAAAAAAGAAAATGAATAAAAAATTCATTATAAAATGATATACCCTTGTAGAGTATTCTAGTAGAATATTCTACGTATACTCTATTGTAGTGAATTTTATTGTATAATGTTAATATTAATAATGTTATATGCTCACAAGTATTGCGGCATATTAATTACGATTGAGCAAAGTTGTAAAGTTTGAAACAACAAACGATTATAACGAGTTTGTAAACTTGCGCAACGTCATTTTATCGTATCATTTCCCCTTTGCTTCGTTGCTTGGTACCTCCCAAAGGCAGGGTGGAGAGAGCTAAACAACCCTGACCGTCGACGACCGCCAACCGAGCACCGTCGACCGCTGCCCGGCCGGCCCTCAGACGAACTTAGATGATGATGCATCAGCCTCCCTCCCGTCCTCGCCTCCGTCCACGCCGTGCGCCTGCTAATTAAACAAGTGACTAACAGTTGGCTCTCCCCGGCCAGAGAGTGGGGGCCAGAATAATGATGGCGGCGAAGATGCGGTGTAGTCATTAGTGGCTGGGTATCGATCCAGAACAAATAGGAAGTGTAATAGGGATGACCGCCACATAAAAGAATGGAGACCAGGAGAAAGAAAGGAGCCTAAAGTTTTAATCAGCTTCGCAGAGAAAAAATATTATTTGCAAGAAACTGGTACGTGATTTCTGACATGCATTGTTTAAGATGCCTTTGTGTTGTCATGCTATTTGCAGATAACATGTATGTGGTGGGGGGAGTTCATAAAATGAGAAATGTTTATTCTCTTACGTCCATACATGCAAGAAAATACATTATGTCTCTAGCGCTACTTCTCGATGCGACTTCAGTTATTTCATTGCATTTGCTATAGTCAGTGTAGTTGTCTATATGGTAGCCGTTGATGGTATCCAAAACTACCAATACCGTAGCGGGAGCTGTAGCTCAGTGCATCAACTGATGTCACTGCAGTGCCTCTGACCGGGAGGTCCTAGGTTCGAGTCCTGACGGCGGTAGGATTTTCGACACTGGCTTTTCAGCTAGATCGAATTCAGTCGCTATATGTAGGATAATTCTAGCGGCAGGTTGCTTTGTCCGCTTTCCGTGGTTTCTCCGATCAACACCAGGCGAATGCCGGAGCCGTACCCTACCAAATGGGCCACGGACCGCGCGCGATCTTTCCTTCCTCTTCCGCGTCCTCATCATATCCTCTCTACCCTTACACACACCCACTTACTATGCACTACACTACCACATATTCGGGAAGACCGGTCGGGTAATTAGAGCTTGTCCCGGCTGGGGCAGTGCCCCACTGGTGGGAGAGTCCTGGTTAGGGGGAAACTTCACTAGCTGACAGTAGGTCGGCGCAGGATCTCGCCTCTAGTGGGGGAAGATCAATGCCATCTCCCGAAGAAACACGCACTACACTTACAGGACAAATGACCAAAGCAGTTGACGCGCCCGGAAACACGAAAAAATCAATCAATCAACAAATATCGTCAAAACACGCTGAGGTTATGTAATGTTTATTACTTGATTGGCATTTATTTAACATATTTTTCTCTATAATTTGAAAGGTTATATAATTATTAGATCAGCAATTTTCAGATGGCTTTTTTATGTTCGTGAATGGTATGTGTGTCAATAACAATTTATTGACAGACTTTATCAAATCATATATTTTCATAATATTTTAATAATAGATTTTTGAATGTCTTGTTTACTTTGAAACAGTAGTAACAATTTCTCTCTAAATACAATTTTAACATTAAAATCCAATCAAATAATTAACGGCGGCAAAAAATATTTATTGAATCGTATTTGTCAATAAATACATTCATCAATGTTTTTCTAAAAACAAATGGAATATCTTAGAGAACTCCGAAACAAATAGTAGTATTACCATTTTCTTCATCCGCGAAACTGCTTGTTGATTCACGAGCTTCATTTTTCATCTTCTGCGTTCCCTCTAAAAATGACACGCAGGGAAAACTTTCTCTCTGACATACAGTAACAGGCCTTTAGGGTGAGAAATGTCTTATCTACCGCTTACACACTTATTGAGCAAACAAGCATGATATATCGCATAAAGCGTTTGAAAAAGAACGCGATGCACAGCGCACCGCCGGACGCTGTCCGATCTGTCGGCGCGGGGCGGCGTAAATATTTGCCAAACGAATGGATTCCATTTTGAAGCTTCTGAGAAAAAAGACGGTCGAGAAATACAGCAAACTTGAAACAAGACCTGGAACGGTGAATGCTGCTGTCCGTGTTTTCTTGAAGGAAGAGTGACACGCCCATTTGTGTGTTTCCTGGGCGAGCGGGTGAAGCGATAAAAGTTTTACAATAATGCCAGAGAGCGTTTTCCCGTTTCACGCACAGTTCCTTCCTCGCAGTCGAGAGCAGGGTGAAAGAGAATTCATTGCCGTCTGGGCCCGAAGTTTACGACGCAGATATGGATTAGAAGTGCGAAAGTTCGCGAGATTACACGACAAAATCCATGAAAGAACAATGGAGCCTTCTGTTCCAACTCGTGCTTTATGCAATTCTAAATTTACGACGCAGATAATTTCAAAGAAACACCTCTTTGTAGATGAGCAAAAGATGCGAACGGCATAAACATTATTTGAGTCTCCTTAAGCCCCCCAGTTTAAATGCGAGAACTTTAATAAGGCGATAACAGTTGACTCGTGATAACAGAGAAAACCCAGGCTGGAGGGAGATAAAAGTGACAGTCTTTCTTCTTCCTACCAAATGCGCACCTGACAGATAGTCCAAAGTATGACAGACGTTTTCGTCGCGTATCTTGGTGAGAGTTGGGTTCTAAATTAGCTCTAAGCGCAGCTATGAACCTCAATTTCGCAGTTGATTGCCTTCCATTGTCTTTCAAAGCAAACACGGCTAAACAATCGACAGAAAACATTGACCTGTGGCAGGAAACATTGTCCGTTACTCGGGGTCTGCCGTCCTGAGTTTCTATTCAATGACAGTGGGCCAAAACGACATAAAATCGAATAGTATTATATTTCCTGCGATTTTCTAGCAGACAATTCAAAGCCAGAAAAGAAAATATGTTTATCGTATATAAGGAAACAAAATTAACAAACTTCACTATCCCAGTTTTCAGTTTCATATCTCCACATTTCTGCCGTTACATTTTCATGCTATATTCTATATATTTTCATGGTATTTCATGGTTTACGTTCATACAAGACTGAACAAGCTTGCATCATGAGTTGGTTTGGCTAACAGATTAAAGAAGATTGCAAAATATGTCATACATTTTCTTTGAGTGTTTTTTTTGATGAAATGCTAGTTTATAATGTCTATTTAAGAGAGAACTTGACTTTTTAGGGATTTGCAAATTATTATCACTCTAGCTACTTTTGTTGACAACTGCTATCTCCACTCATGTAATTTTGATCAATAACGTTCAAATATGCGCATCGTATGAGCAAATCACTACCGTAAAATGATACTGGAAAATTACGCCTATTCCACGACGTTTTACATTATCTCCTCGTTAGTGAATGGGTGCTCAAATATTTGTTGTCTGTTGATTCAATAGTTGATGTCTTGTTTCATGGAATTGCAATAATAATTTAGATTGAACAAAAATATTCCATTATCAAGTTGGACTTTCACGGATCAAAGTTTATGACATTTACATAATGAATTTTATTCCTACATTATAAATTAACATTCATTCCTTACTTTGTTCGTGACACAGATACTACTTGATGCTCTGATTTTCCCGATCAATTCACTTACTGGTGCGTATATGGTAAATTTATCTGTTAACTCAAAACTATTGTGGTATTATTTATGACAATTACGTCATTCATAAGTAACTACTCCATTTCGCAAATAATGTGTTGCCTCAACGTACTATCTACCGAAATGATTCGTATTTCGCAGTCACAGAATGTTCGCGTTTCATTTTACTGAACTCGGATGGGAACCAGTCGTACAGAGGTGTTCTGCACGTTGCGTATAATCAAGGCGCCGCATTCATGAGAATACATTAAAGGCCCATTCACAATGCAAACATAAGCATAGGCATGGCGTTAACATAAAAGTTAGGACTACGTCTACAAGTGGACTCATTCACAATGCGTTCGCATAAGCATAACACGTAAGACGTTAACTTAAGAGCTTGCAAGCTTCAAGCTTCTGTGCTTATGCTTATGTCAGACATGAGGAATGAGCCAATCACAGTTCGTTAACTCAAAATCGAGTATCGAAGTCGATAGGCGAACTATTCGTGTCGATTCGTGTGCTGCGTCTCATAGCCAATAGAAACTCTTATTTTGCCTATGTTCATGTTCGACATTGTGAATACGCCAACTCTTTGCTTGTGTTAATGTCTGTGTGTTATGCTTATGTTTGTGATTGCATTGTGAATGGGCCTTAACAGTCGAAACTAAAGGAGTGGGAAGTTTAACGGCAATCCTTAGCGTAAGATTTTTTAATCTTTGCTTAGGTACTGTGCCATTGTTCCAGTGTTCAGAATTTTTATTATTATAACCTTTCCCACCCAAAAGTGATAACGCTTCGAATACGTATCGACCTTTTACGACAAAGTTTGAAACGGGCACCATGCTTAATCGCTTCGTGAAAATTGCAGCGTTCGTTTACAGCCTAGCCCACAAAAAAAGTCATCTGTCAATGTAGATTGCATTTGTGTATTCGGAGTGTTATGTATTCTAATAGTTAACATTGTAAAGTCCACAAAAATCTTCATCTTCGTAAGAAAACAAATATTAATTTACGAGGAGAATAACTAGGGGTAAAGCAATATTTATTGATCTACTTTTACGTCCTTACGTACGTAAGAAGAGAAAGTTAGGTAATGCTTCTATAAAAAAAATGGCAGATTTTCGAAATAAAACCCTTATTGCCGGGCCCTGGTAACGAAAAAGTGGAAAAGTCTTGTTTGTTATCGTCCTTTCGCGTGCACAGTTCGTGCTTTGCGGCTTTCGGCCCATCGTGCGTCGCGGGGCGTCTCTCTGCCGGGCAGCCGAAGCTCTCTATCCCCCCCTCTTGCCCCACAACCGTCGCGAAGCGCTGGGTCTGGCGCCGCAGGGCTACTCGGTAAGTGCATTACCTCCGGAGAGTGTGGATTAAGCCAAACGAGTTGAAATCACGGAAGGGCGTGAGAGAGATCAGCGATCCGATCAGAAGTTGCTCGCAAAGTGCGAGGCGCAGCTTGACCTAATGGACGGTCGCTTGAGGGCGCAGCGCCCTTAAGCACTTTCGGGTGCAGACAGGTGAGGTTGCGAACACGTGGCGAGGGTGGAGTGGGGGGCGAGAAGGATTTGGCGATTAGCGTTAGCTATTAAGACATCTGGCATCGGAACAGCTCAATAAACGAGCTACTGGTGGAAATTATGTTACTCATAATTGAGACAAGAATAGACAATTATCGTTATTTTATTCAAAGCAGAATTTCTTGTTTGTATTATAAAATGACTTAGATATTTGATAGTAGATACAAATTAAACTGAGTAATTATTAAAATCACTCAAACTATACTGTAGTAAACAGTTCAGCAAAAGTGCCTTAATAGACTATTATTTGAAATATACAGTTATTTCTAGCTGAAACGCACCTCAATATTTTGGAATACTTCACTTTCTTCACCTCTGGCTAAGTCAAGAGACAGGATACCACTCAAGAAGCGTATAAACTCCCCACATAAGAAGACCCGGGCGAAAATTTCAAAGTGCGTCTAAATTTGACTGCCATAATCCATCACCAGTCTTAAATTTCCCATCAAGCTGGGTTACACGAGCACCGCGCCGTAAATATGCTTAGCAAGATGAGATTCGCGCACGCGGCAACGAGGCGGCGAGGCCGGAGGAACAGAACGACATTAGCATATTTATGCACACTTCAGTCGCCATGGCGTGGCGGAGGGCGGGGCGTGGAAAGGCGGAGCGGGGAGGGGCTGGCGGGGTAGGCGGGACGGGCGGGATAGGCAGGGGGCGGGGCGAGGCGGAGCGAGCGGGGCGGGGCGGGGAGGCGTGGCGGCGGATAGGCGGGGGCGGGGCGAGGCGAGCAAGCGGGAGGCGGGGCGGGCGGGGCGAGGGCGGCGGCGGGGGCAGGCGTGGCGAGGTGGGGCGGGCGGGGCAGGCGGGGCGGGAGGCGGGGCGGGCGGGGACAGGCAGGGGGCGGCGAGGCGGGCAACGGCGGGGCGAGGCGGGGCGAGGCGGCGGCACGGCAGCGAGCGGGAAAGGGGCGGGCGGATAGGCAGGGGCGGGCGAGGCGGAGCGAGCGCGGGGCGAGGCGGGGCGGCAGGGCGGCGGAAGTGCGGGACATGGCGGGCGGCAGGCGGCGGGTGGTGGGGCGGGCGGGTCATTGGGGAATATCGTGGGGCAGGGGGATGCAAGGCGCCGCGCTGGGCTCCGCAACGAAATGAAGACACCGCTGCCGCCTCTACTTAAGAAAATTGCCGTTATGAACTCGCGTCTCCGCTCCACGCGGTCGGAGACCCGAACTGGTGGAAAGAGAGGAAAACAAAAAGGGAAAACATTGTGAGGCGAGAAGAAAATGAGTATCGTGTGCATTGCATGAAATTATTTTCTGAATGCGAGAGTGTGAATAAAGAAATTCACATTGTTGATCAGTTACCAAAAGAAGGGTGAATCGAAAGTTAAAAGGAAATGCTCGTTCAAAGGCTGATGGAATTCACTAGTAGATGAGCAATAAAATAGAATAGGCTACTATATAAAATATATTTACACAACTTGGATCCTTGCGAATATTGTGGAATTTGATGTGGTGTTGTTGACGTTCTCTATGAGAAGAATAAAGAAGTCATCTTCGTCAACATATTATTAATATGTTGACGAAGATGACTCTTTTTATTTCTTCTTACTTGCGAATACTCTTCTTTTGTAAAGCGTTAACTTAAGAACGAAAATAGCGTCGCACTGTATCCCAAATGTTAACGGACAACCCTTGAGTCTTCGTTACAGAATGTAGAACTTGGAGTGCCTAAATATTATAATTTTGCTAATTTTATGTTCAGAGTTTATGTTCAATTGCTTCAAAGCTTCAATCTTTCCCTCTGTGTATTAAAGGATGTCTATCAAATGACATAGCATTAGTAGACAAAAAGAGTGCTTGATCACAGAGTATAAAAAATATAATTTATAATTCATTAATGACATTGATAGCCTTACAGCATCAGAACCTTTTCTTAACAATTGTGGATATCAGAATTTATTTAAGATTGTGTCTATGTAAGTACTAAACTACATAGAGTTTAAATGCATTACTAAGGCAAGTCATTTAAAGTGTTGAGAAGTAGCATGTCGTTAAGAATTCACCCCAAGCGACTCTAGTCTATGAACTCCGAGAGTCACACTGAGATATGACGGAAGGGAGGATGAGCAAGAATGGCAAGGCGATAAGAAAAATATTAACGAAGCGTATTTAATGTCAAGTGAAAATATTTTCTGAATGCAATAATGAAGGAGAAGTACATAATGTTGATTAAACAAAGCAAAAATATAATGGGGATTGGTAAGCTTTTGACAGTTTTAGAAAAATCCTTTTTGAAGCAAAGACGCGAAATGAAAGTCCATGTGATGTCTACGTGCTGGTGAAACTAACTTTAAAATGTATGAAAGATTCATAATATTTGAGTAATAAACATTTTTTGTTGTCCATATAATACATCCCTGAAAAAATAAGTGATATTTTGATTTCAATTTTCCTTTCGCAAAATTATTTGTCAAGGAAATGAGGAAATTTCCGCCAAAAATGTTTTTTCTGCAATCATCATAGAATTTTTATCTACTGATTACAATTTATTAATTTACAAAGTTTAATTGTAGAAATTATTCTTGTCTCTTTCTGCCCCATCGAATTAATCCGTTCCACTTCACGTTAGATCACTCGCTGAAATAATCCTTTTACATCATGCGCTACTTGCAAACTATCCAGCTTCTATTACGAATTTAAGCTGGTTGCACCTCTTCATGTAAGTGGTGATATCCATGCATGCAGGCAGATCTCTCGTTTTGTAATAATAGATCAAACCGGTGGATTCGAATGTCATGAAGAGTTTCCAAGTTGCTTCTGGACCTGCGTTCAGCAGAACGATGCTGATTCGCAGTTCCTACATTTAGATGCTTCAATGAATTCAATTTTTTTAGCAAATTTTCCAAAGAGTACAAGCTACATAATCTATTAAAAATGGAACTATATGAAATGAAAAATAAAAAAGTACGAAAATTTAAAAGATATATTCGGAAGTATAAAAGATAATTGGATAGGCGAATGTCATGTAGGGACAAATCATTTACTTATCACACTTTGCATGATACTGTTCAGTATATTTCTCAAACAATTTTTTCAGTATAGAAATGCATCGAAGAACATTGCAGTTTTATTTTCTGTACTTAAATTCATTTTTATTTATAGTGTTTGTAAGGTTTTTATTCTGTATACCGCCAATTCGTAACATTTCATTATTATTTGAGACGATATACTTTAAACAAGTCTGCATAACGCAATTCTAGCAAGTAAAGATTGCTTTGCATATTTGTACATACTAGATGCGACATGTGTAAGTCATGTGATATGCTTATTGACATGTATAAAAATATTTACCAGCTTTTTTTAAGTAGCACTGGATAGTATGTCTGAATAGTGAAGGATTAGTAAACAAGAAAGCGGTAATTCATGAAGAATAACAAACTTTTTAACAATTTATATTAATAATAACTTCATCAAGCAACATCCAATCCTTTAACATCAATATTTACTTATACTATATATCAAAATCTCCAATATATCTTTGCAAGTCGAAACCTAGGAGTGTAATGAATGTTTCTTTCTTCCTCCATAACATTTTTCAACGCGAACTCTGGGGGTATTTATATTTACAGTGCTGCCACCGAAGAGCCCAGATACCAAGAATATGCGACAGTATTTTTACAACTAGTGACAAACACGCTCGCCACGGCCGTCCACGCCCCCATCTCCAACGTCATGCAGAGAATTATATGCAGGGGGCACTTACTTCCTGACGTCATCCGGCGACAAAGTGCGTCACTAGCGCTACTTTTCACCTCAACGCCGCACAATAACGCCTGCAACCTGCCAGAACTTATTTACTCTACTTCAGTTTTCGGGATACCCTCAGAGGTAGGTTTACTGGAACGTGTCCAATTCGATAGGGTTAATAATAAAACGACGGACACTTATACAAAATATATAATACATTAAAAAACCTTTTAACCAGTAGCATCAATGTGAAAGCTTCAAACGTTTCCCAAAAAATGGGATTCCTTCATTGAAATATTCTCATTCAAATAGTTATGAACAATTAAATATATAAATGTAGTTTCCATTAATTATTTAATTCCATTAATTAATTCTCGAAAATTCATAAATATTTTTTGCAGATATATGTGGGGATGAAGATTGGGAAGTCAGAACTCAAGGAAAGGAAATTATGCCTTTTTCAAAACTTTGAAAAATAAATACGAGAAGGATTTGAAGAAGAATTTCTGGATAATCTTCAACATTCTCAAAATAAACAGATACATTTTTTGAATTTCTTTACGGCGCACTAATTTTTGAAATTATAATTTGCTTTATGTAAAATTATTCTACATGACAATGAAAATTGACTGCATGGCAATTTTTACTTTCTCGTATACATACGTATATACGGACTAATATACGTAGCATAGAGAAAGTTATGTAATGATGCGGAAAATCGATTTCGAGATTTTAACGGAAATACACGTTTTGGGGTCCCCTGTTACCGAAAATGTGGTACTTTTCAAAACGTCCGTACATCTGTCCGTCTGTCCGTCTATCCGTCTATCCGTCTGTCCGTCTGTCCGTCTATCCGTCTGTCCGTCTGTCCGTCTGTCCGTCTGTCCGTCTGTCCGTCTGTCCGTCTGTCCGTCTGTCCGTCTGTCCGTCTGTCCGTCTGTCCGTCTGTCCCGTCTCGTCCCGTCTGTCCGTCTGTCCGTCTGTCCGTCTCGTCCCGTCTGTCCGTCTGTCCCGTCTGTCCGTCTGTCCGTCTGTCCGTCTGTCCGTCTGTCCGTCTGTCGGTCCGGTCTGTCCGTCTGTCCGTCTGTCCGTCTGTCCGTCTGTCGTCTGTCCGTCTGTCCGTCTGTCCGTCTGTCCGTCTGTCCGTCTGTCCGTCTGTCCGTCTGTCCGTCTGTCGTCTGTCCGTCTGTCCGTCTGTCCGTCTGTCCGTCTGTCCGTCTGTCCGTCTGTCCGTCTGTCCGTCTGTCCGTCTGTCCGTTTGTCCGTCTGTCCGTCCGTCTATGAAAACTACTAGCGCCTAAACCATGCGTACGATCTTCTCCAAATTGAAGAAAACCCTATCAATCTGGCTCTAGTTTTATTTTATTATGGTAACGGTGGGTAAGATTTCGCGGGCGTCTTAGATTTCATAGGGAATCAATTCCACCCTGTTAGCAACACTGCAGCGAACCGCTATTTTGGCTGTTCATTTGTCCTGTTACTGACTTAGTATACCACGCACAGACACAGATTTGCTGTACTTCGTTTTTTTTGTTGTTTTTTTTTATGATAAAATTTGCTTTTCTTCGTTTTATATGTCATTTATTAGTCAAAGAATTTAATTTGTAGATATATTTCAGGACATTTAATGTACTATAAAACAGTGTAACAAGAGTTTATCTATTCGTGATGTGCTAGCACCTTCAGTCGAGCTCTAACGAGTAGGTCAAGAAGTTTGCAAGTACTGCACGGATTAAACATTCGGAAAATGTGTATTAGTTACAGATATACAACCATTTAATTCTGATGTGATAGAGGAATATCTCTGATCTCTTATTGGGGTCAGAAAAATAGTACATGAACGTAAAGTAAAGAGTAGCGGTGGAACGAAGTGCTGGAGAAAATGAAACATTGTCAGAAAAAGATGCTAGAAAGTCTAGGCCTACGAAAAAGGTTACCTGCATTAAAATTGGAATTGAGTGTACAGTCAATTTAATACTTATTGTAAGATGTAGATTAATGGCCATTATTATTTTGCATTTTAAAATGCACTATCATGTTTGACAGTAAGAATTGGAAAGTTTGAATGCTACTAACTCAGGAATGTATAGGGAGTCAAATCACAAAAGTAAAAAAAAGTTCACAGAATTCCTGGCTTCTGACATTCGGCGACCCCAACACTTACGGCAGGTGCATTGTCTTTCGTCTAGCACACTTCAGCGAAAGTAGCATCGCGATTTCCGCGCAAATAATGCAAAAATAAGACATGCATCATGCCACAACGCCTTGAAATAAAGTTCTGATGCTTGTACGCAGCATATGGAGGGCAATTCGTGACCCTTTGCGTTCTCTTGCGTGGGGGCGCAGGGGGATGGGGTGAAAAGCGCAAATCAAGTGTCTGCACGACGCTCATTCCGAACGTTGGCCGCAAGGAGGAGCGCGAAGGACTCGATCGTGATGGAATTTAGAGCACGCGACTGGCGGCTGCCTCTCGCTGCAGTATTGGACCAGCGCTCATCTCGCTGGATGATTAAATTAGAGTTCGGTTAGATCGGGGATGTCAAAGCGGAGGGTGTCAGCATGAATGCGGGGAGCCGTCGGAATTTTTGGTCAGAGTAATTAGTATTCTGCGACCTGGATGGCCGAGGTGGCTAAGAGCGAGTACCGACTCAGCGCTTCGGTCCGAAGGGTCGCGGGTTCGAGTCCCGCCTTGGGCATATCTGTTTGTCCCTTGACTTTGTGTGTGTGTTGTCGCGGAGGGCCTCGCGTTCTGTTGACCCCAGATCAGAGGAGCCCGCAAGTGTTTGTCTAGTGTATGGTCGAATATGCGTCCCTTCGGGACGTAAAGGGCAACCGGCTGTTGGCTGGATACAAGCCCTAGGGAAAAATTAGTATTCTGCCGAACTTCTAGTCGTACGAAAGCAATAAATGTGTCACGAATTTACGTCGAATAAGCGTCTGGAAGTAAATTCAATCAGTTTATGGTAAACATATGTTCTTAATTTGCAAGTCAATATAATAAAAATCTTAATAAATATTTTTATACTTTATATTAATATATGTTCTACTCTTTTTCGACGGAATGCAGCGGGGAAGTGAACAACACCGGTATTTCGTTTACCGTGCTTCGGTTCGGTTTCGTTACTTTTGTTCGCTATCGTCAATGCATTGACATTCCGTGTTTCAGTGCATATTGTAATTATTATTTATTTCTTACTTCCCTGTTCGTTCCTCCGCATTCTTGTACGCTGGTTGTACACATACTTGTACACTGGTACGCTGGTCAACTGTTTTCTCCGGTCCTCAGTGAGGTCCTCGCACGCGTCGTCGGTCTCAATCATTACAAGTTTGTGTTCATTTTTTTTTTTTCGAAATTTTGATATTCGTCAATCTAAAATTCTTTCCACCACTGACATTTACAAGCGTCCATAATTTTTTTAATACATTTTCACTCGCGTCTGCTCGCAATTAAATTCTAACTCTGACCATGGCTGTCTGACAATACGCCTGCGACGGCACTCCGAACTATTCTCTACCGGCCGTTCGAAATCCGCACCGCTCACTTGTCTTTTTAGATGAGCAATATTTATCTCAAAATCGTTCCTTCGTAAATCTTGCGTTTCTCTCGTCCATGGTTAATGTCTATGTTTCTCCTGATTTGATAATCACCTCTCTGCGTATCACACTCTTTACTCTGTGGCATACGGTCTCTCTGTGATTTTCTACTTTTACTTTCTCATATATATATATATAT
>BLKR01016119.1:0-36437 GCA_011170035.1 Teleogryllus occipitalis | reverse complement strand
ATGTTTATTTATTTATTTATTTATTTATTTATTTATTTATTTATTTATTTATTTATTTATTTATTTATTTATTTATTTATTTATTTATTTATTTATTTATTTATTTATTTTATTTGACCAGATCAGTGGGATTACTACTTTACAGGTGAGTATTTGCTTTAACTATGTACTATAATAGATAGTGACTCGAAGTTACGAGTATCTGTAAATTTGCTCACTACCATAACACTATTTTTGATCGAGGACATTCCCTCTGGGTACTTTCACGATGATTGTTGTTCATTTTGTGAAAAAAAAAACAAGATTGAGAGTGAGGGATGAGACAAACATGTCTTTAAGTTATGGGAGATGGAACAGATCTTTTGGAACGGGATTTAATTCTTGTAGGAGCAATGCTGGTTTTTACGAGGTTAAAGTGGCTGGTGCAAGGGGCAGTTTAGAGGTTGCAAATGAATTTGGATGACAGTAAGGAAATGTAATTTGCAGTTAGTTCTATGTCTAGTTCTCTATGAAGTTGTATATTGGTTATATACCACGGGGCATTGGCAATTGTACGAAGGATTTTATTCTGGAAGGTTTGTAAGGGTTTTATAACGTAAGATACGGCACATCCACAAATTGGGGATGCGAAAGTTGTTGAGGGTTTTAGGACTGATTTGTAAAGAAATAGAGAATTTTCAATTTTTAGATATGACTTTTTATCAATAAGAGGATATTATTTGAGTAGGGCTCCATACGTTTTATTCAGTCTATATATAATACGAGGATTCCATGTAAGATGAGTATCCAAGAGGACGCCTAGGTATTTGATTTATTTATTTGAAGGAGCCCATGAAATTTGGATAATTATTTACTTTTAAAGGGGCTGAGATATTTGTTCTTCATTCCTGTAAGACTCTCTTTATTAACCTACAAAATTCTACATTTGTCTTGCCTCTTGATTTGCGAATCAAAAAGACTTACTCAAGAATAGGAACATATTTTCAGCCTATACAAATATCTAACAGTTCACTACAAAATATTCACATACAGTAAATAAACTTTATTTTACTACACATTCTTAGATCTGACAATGTCATGTATGACATTAAACGATTAAAATCGATACACAAGTTTAAGTACTGCGTAAAATGTTTTCTGCTGTAGATATGCAATTAGAGACTACACTGGGCATCAGGAAAATATCCCCTTGCTTTGCTCTGGGCATAAATGTAGCTCGTTTTCTTTAGATCAATGGGGAATGTAGTTATTCAAATAATTGTTGTCCATGTTCTCGCGGAATTAAGTCAATACGGTCACGAACGGAATTATAAGGGATAATGTCGTGGGCTTCCGCGGCCAGAGTCATGACCTGGGCTGTCTGAGTGATGCCGCGTCTAAGGCTGAGGCGCCGAAGTTTCAACCATCTTATAGTGCTCTTCTTCAGGGCTGTTGTTAGACACTACAACCCTTAAGAAAACCACGCAAGAAAGCCACGTTGAAGTGTCGGCACTTCAGCCTTCAACGCGGCGTCACCCGGACAGCCCAAAGATAATAGCTAAAATCTGTAGCTGATTTGTCTTTACAAATAGTTTTTATTACATGAGAGAGAATATTTTCTTATCGATTCTTGTCAAATACGCTCATTGTTATAATTCAACTTAATATGTGTACGAATATATGTAAATGTATACGAATACGAATATGTGTAAATGTATACGAATACGAATATGTGTAAATGTATACGAATATGTGAAAATTGTGTACGAATATGTGTACGAAATATGTGTGTCCATAATTCAACTTAATATGCTTTCGAGTTAGGACAGAGCTCCCAGAGTTCAAGGAACCGGGCACAGACCGCACTCGTCCCCTTTGTTTTTAACTGGTTTTCGACATTCACTAAACCAATGCAACCTGCGCGAGCTCCTCCCACTCCGCCGCCTCGAGCGCCCCCGGCCACTCGCGCGCACTCTGCGGGCGAGTCGCGGCCAGCGGCGGCGCTGGCGGCGGCGGCGGCGGCTGGTCGCGCGCGAGCGGCGCGTGCGACGGCGACGGCGACTGCGACCAGGCCCTCGCAGCTGGCGCCGTGCCGTCGCTGGGGGGGCTGCCTCCTGCGGGCGCACGGCCGTCCCCCCGGCTGCAGAGCGCGCCCATCGCCCCCTCCGCTCGCGCCTCTTCCTCGCAACTACGCGCCCCGGGCGGGCACGAGCTACGCGGCGGGAGGAAAAGCCTGCCGTTTACGACGTTTCTGGAAGCACCGCCGTTGTCGAGGGATTGTTCGGTACGAGCTTGTGCATTTCGCCCTGAGGAAAGTCTCAGTGTGATGTCTGAAACTTTATCAAACGGGCCTTGGGTGCGGCGTTTCCCGGACAGTGCATTTCACCCTGAGGAAGGTCTGTGAGATGATTGACACGTTGTCAAATGTGCCTTGGGCGTGGCGTTCCCGGAAGACAATCTGAGGAGTTGCTTCAGACACTCAGAGTAAAAGAGTACCGTAAAGTGCTCTGATGAAAAAACTATATGCCTAAGCTTGTACGTGAATCTACCATCAACGATCTGTCTTGAAAGTTACTGCGATCCGAAGTTCAATATTTGCTTCAATTTTACTTTCGATGGTGATATTGCATATGCGAATGCTCTACTGGCCCGAGAGAAGTTGATCGCAGGCATTGTATTGATTAATTTTAGCGATATCTTAGGGTCGTGAGTACACCTCATGTTCTGAAACGACCCGAGTGAATATTTGAAAATTTGGTTCTGGTCATTTTAATGCTGCCTAACTTCCTCTTCCAAATGAAACTATTTCATTGGAAGTTTTAATTAATCCTTGCATCGTAACAGTTGGCAGTAACTTAGTGCCAAAATGATTTTGTAATGATGTGTATCATGATCCGAATAAGTAGGTATCATACTGCTACAAGTACCTCAACAACGGTGATGCATACTCCAAACATTGTCACGTACCAAGGAATTCGCTTTAAACTTTGTGTGTTTTAAATTTCTTGCCTCATTTTATGACAGGAACTTTCTTTCTCACCGCTTCTTAGCATTTATAATGGAAAGCGTTTTGAATTTTTCAATTAGGAATATATTTCACTAATTAAGGAATGAATTGAAATAAAGAAATGTTGCTCAACAAACTTTTCCGAAATTTCGTGATTTTCGCATTCAAGTACTTCAAAAAAACTTGTATATATCTTCCTCTGAAAATACTCCAAGGTACCCGTTAGAGTAAAATGCACAAAAAATGTAGCAAGGATGCCCTTACTATTGAAAATTTGAGTTTTAACAATATCGAATGTTCAATTTTTAAAACATCGTGGCGATTTTTTAATTAGTGGGAATACAAATATTTTAAACAGAAACTAGAGGTGCTACAGAATGACACAGACATTCTCGTAAACTTTTATAATTTCCTTGGTGTGGAGTGGCTTGAAGGTCCATTCTCTGTCCAGCTGCCATCTAAGTATATTTCCCAAAGTATATATATATATATATATATATATATATATATATATATATATATATATATATATATATTTTTACATTTTCTCAACATTTCGGTTTCCTAATAGTAGAGTCGAAATATTTATTCAAGAATATTAAAGAAGAGTAAAACCTGGTACAAAATAGAATTTATCATAGAAAAGTTTGAAGCGGTTCTTAGGAAAATGGCGATTAAGCATTACTGTAAATGCCAAATTTGAAGCTCTTTTTCACAGGAATCTATTGAGTTTCCGAAAAACTTCATTTGAAGTCATTTGAAGCACTTTCACTCACAAATGTAGTAAAGTATACAAATTGATGGAAATGTGCATATTAATGGCGTGAGGCATATTTAAAAAAATAAATTTGTGTAATTTTTGAACAAAACAAAATAATACACCAAAATGAACTTTACTATTGAGTTTTCGAGAAACTTTATTTGACATTATTTAAAGCACATGTACTTATAAATCTAATAATGTGCAGAAATTGCTTCTAATGTAAATATTACCGACGTGAGAGCCAAGTCCAAAAAATCACCTTTTTGAAATTTTTGGAAAAACAAAAGCATAGAGCAATATTGCGTTTATAACATCGGATAGGATGCATTTGGTACTCTCCCTACAAAAAATTTAAAGAAAAAATTTGGAGCCGTGTTTGAGAAAGTCTTGTTTTTGTAATTTTTTAAAATTGCAAATATTTTACACTTAGTTGCAAGAAAACTACGAAAATTTTCAAAAAAGTCTACGTGACTTTAATGAAACTATTTGTGGACAACAAATTTCGTTTCAAGGAAAAATCTGTGTCTTCAGTTTTATTCTTGTAGGAAGACGCCGAAAAAAAAAAACTTTTGCAATTTGCGAAAATTCAGAAAAAACCGTGAAAATCGGACATATGCCACCTTCATTAGTGTATTTTACAGTATTCTCACAAGAAATTTAAAGAACTAATTTGTTTTTTTAAAAGAAAATTTTGAAAACGTCCGGGGAGCTTTATGTAAAGTACCTCCAAATTTTAAAGAATGATTTTGAAAATTTCAAACCTTCAACTAGAGCCAGATAGACAGGGGTTTTGTTAATTTGGAAAAGATCGTACGTGTGGTTTAGGCGCTATGAGTCTTCACAAATGGACAGATAGACAGACGTTTTGAAAAGAATCACTTTTTCGGTATCGGGGGACCCCAAACCGTGTATTTCCGTTGAAATCTCAAAATCGATTTTCCGCAGCATTGCATAACTTTCTCTGTGCTACGTATATTACTCCCGTATATACGTTTGTATACGAGAAAGTAACTAGAGGTGTTGCAGAATGGCACAGACTTTCTTGTAGTAAAGTTTTCTAATTTCCTTACTGTGAACTGATTCTGTACAATCTTGCCCTTCCTTCTTGCCTCCTGCCATCTACCGCCGCCAAAAGTACATTTTTTTAAAAATTTTCTCAACTTTTCAATTTCCAAATAGTAGAATCGAAAAATTATTTTAAGAATATTAAAAAAGGCTAAAACCTTATCCTAAGTAGCAATTTTCATTGAAACATTTGGAGCCGTCTATAAGAAAATGGCGTTAAGCGTTACTATAAATGCGAAATTTGAAGCACTCTTTCACAGGAATCCATTGAGTTTTCGAAAAACTTAATTTGAAATAATTTGATGAGATGTAATTTAATGTAATAATGTACACAAATAGATGGAAATATGCATATTAAGGGCGTGAGAGATATTGAAAAAACCATTAGATTTGTGTAATTTTAAAAAACAAAAGAATACACCAAAATGAATATTACGTCATTTGAAACAGTGTCATTAGCACTATCCGTTGGAAATGTTTGAAGAAAAGATTTGGAGACATTTTTGAGAAAATGGCGTTTGAGCATTTCTGGAAATGACGAAGTGTAAGCTCGTTTTAACAAAATACTTTTGAGTTTTTGAGGAACTTTATTTGACATTGCTTAAAGCATATGTACTCATAAATACAATAATGTGAAGAAATCGCCTCTAATGTAAATAACACCTACGTGAGACAAGTTAAAAATACATTTTTGTAAATTTCCAAAAAAACAAAAGAATAGAGCTACATGGCATTTATGTCATCGTATAGGGTTCATCTGCCACTAACTCTACCAAAAACATAAAGAAAAATTTGGAGCCGTTTTTAAGAAAATCTTCATTTTGTTAATTTTTAAAATTCCAAAGATTGCATGCCATATTGCGAGAAAACTGCTAAAACGTTCAAAAGAATGTACATGACATAATGAAAGAATTACTTATGGAAAACAAATTTTATTTGAAGGAAAAATCTCCATCTTCAATTTTGTAGTAGTGGGAAGACGCCCAAAAAAATCAAACTTTTGCAATTTTCGAATATTCAGAGTTAACCGTGAAAATCGGTCCTATGCCATCTTTTTAAGTGTATTTTAATTTATTATTACAAGAAATTTGAAAATGTCCGGGGGTTCTTACGAAAATTATCCTCAAATGTTAAAGAATATTTTTCAAAGCTTTAACTAGAGACAGATGGACAGGTGTTTCTTCAATTTGGAAAAAATCCATCGCACGGTTTGGGCGCTAGTAGTGTTCACAGCGCCGAGCGCCGGAAAACAGTGAATTTTGTCCAGAAAAAACTTTATGCAGTAAATTACTTCTTCTAACACGTAGCGCAGCCACAAGCCAGCGCAGCACAGCCATTTTGTGGGTCCTTGATACTGAAAAATCGATTGACGTCAAAACCTGTCTGTCTGCCTGTGATCAACGCTAGCACTTGAACCGTTTAGCCGAATTTCTCGAAAATTTGTTATTTCCCGATCGAATATAACAATCTCAAGGCTTTGGGAGTTTTTAACGGGATATTTTGGAGGGTACATTACAGGAAGCCTCCTTTTCAAAATTTTCTCAAAAACGGCACCAAATTTTCTAATTAAACTTTGTCCTTGGAACGCGTAAAACACGCTTTAGAAAACAGATGGAGGTCTCATGTTCGTTGAAATCCCAAATTTTTCATAAATGGCAATTTTTGGGGGCTTTTTCCTACAACTATAGTATTCAAGAAAGAGATTTGTACCTTAATGAAATATATTCTGTAAATAGAGACCTTGAAATAAGATCATGTTCATTTTTTCGAAAATATGAATAGTTTTCATGTAATTTTGCAGGAAATATAGGCAATTTTAATTTTTTAAGCAATTTTTGTTTCACACAATCTTCTCCAAACTTTCTTTTACTTTTCTTCTCATATGTATCCAGGGACGGTGAAAAATATGATTCTGGTCTCATTTTGGCGAACAACGTATTTTCGAAAATTGAAAAAGTTTCCATTTCAAAAATACAAAACTGAAGTTAGAGATTTTTGCCTTATACAAATTCTGTTGTAAATAATAAGTTCTTTAAAAAATGTCAAGAAAAACTTTTTTGAAAAAGCTAGTAGACTTCCCGTAATTTGTGTGTGAAATTTATTTTCTCGTAATTTTTTCTTCAACCTTTTTCCACGGGTAAAAGAAGGAACGAATGAAAAACGGATAAAATAAGAAAAATTGATTGACGACAAAATGTCTGTCCATCTGTCTGTCCAGTCTATGGACAACGCTAGTGCCTACACTATTCAGACCATTTCTCCTCGATCGATCTGAATGAACACGAGTCTTATGGAGTTCCAAACGGATATTTTGGTTTCTGATAGTATTTAACATGTTTTAAAGTTTCAAAAATGTTTACAAAATTTTCTCAAATATGAGTCCAAATTTTTTGATTAAACTTTTCGTTGAAATCCCTTTTCGTTGAAATCCCAGATTTTTCACACAACAGCAATATTGAAGATAGAGATTTTTCTGTAAAGACATCTTGAAATAAGGTCATGTTCAATTTTTCGAAAATATAAGTATTTTTCCTGTAATTTTGCAGGAAAAAGAGGCAATTTCAATTGTTTTAAACAATCTTTTCTCAAAAATCACGCTTTATTTTTTCTTTGGATTTTCTCCTCGTAAGTATCAAGGGACGCTAAAAAATAGTGCTAGTCCAATTTTCAGCGAACTCTCCGTATTTTCAAAAATTGCAAAAAGTTAACATTTCTAATTACAAAATTGACGGTAGAACTTCTTGGATTAGACAAAGCCCGTTGCAAAAAATCAGCTATTTGAAAAAGTTCATGTACAATTATTTTGAAAAAAATAAGTACATTTCCCGCAATTCTTGCTTGAAACTTATGCGAATTCTAATTTTTTCTCAGAAACCGCTCCCAATTTATTCTAGAAATATTCTTTTAGTATCAAGGGACGGCAAAAAGTATGATGCTGGTCCTATTTTTGGCGATCTCTCCGTATTTTCTAATATTGCAAAAAGTTAACATTTCAAAACTATAAGACGGCGTTCGAAACTCACTGCGTCCCTACTCGCTGCGAAAAAAACAAACAACTTTTGCTGGTAGAAAACACCTTTGCAGGTTTATGTAGTAGTGTAATACAGCGGAGGATTTCGAAATAATGGCAGAAAGTTTGCGCTGTTGTAGCACCACTAGTTTGCTAAAGAAGTCACAGTTGTCTTGAGTCTATTTTCTAAAAGAAAATGTTGTAGAATGAATACTAATGTTGTAGAATGAATATAACTAATAGCTTGTTGCTTCAAGCTATTAGTTATTGTTCTTTAACTCAATTTGTCCAAATCTTGTTTTAAAAACGGTGATCATTGAATTTGTGACCGGCGTATTTAATGATGTGCAAATATTCGTATATTTTTGATATCATTGAAATTTGCGAAAAAATTGCAAGCCAATCTCAACTTATGTCTTTGGTCGTGAATTTCACCATGTCAAGCAATAAGTGGTCACCAAATCCTGGCGTTCTTGTACAATGAACTTTTGCTTTCGAGTTATTTGGAAAAGCTAGTTAAGAAATCTACTTATTTTGAAGTATTTTATGTTGACAAAATCCGGGTTTTGAAGATCATATTAGAAATGCCATATAATATAATTTTTTGTCTTTAGGTAACAAACTACGTTCAACCTTTGTCGATGTTTTTCTAAGTGTTCGATTTTAACGTCTTGTTATTTCAGTTGAAAAATAGAAGGGGATACTTTGCCGTTCTTCATGCCTATTTCTTTTAGATTTTGAAAGTGTGACAATTGTATAACATATTTTGTTGTATGTTACGAATGGCTTTTTTCAATGTATTAAATCTGTCATATTTTAAGGTACATATAATTAAGATAGCGCACTTTCTAAACGAAGAATTAGCTTAAAATTGATGAAATGTTATTATTTGTTGCCACACACCTCTATAAATATCAAGGCAATGATGATGTAAATAACTGGCAGTTTTTAGACAATATTAGCATTAACCTATTTTCATACAGAATAGTAGGTAAAATTGGAATCTGTTGGGTAGCAGAAACAAGAACTGAATTTGCGTTATTTTCCAGTGTGAGCCAATTCTGATCAGTCTCTGATTTTGAGGTAAGTTTAGAGATATCTCTTTCTTTCAATATTTTTTCACTTTTATTCTCTTAAGTTGAAAATATAGAGAAGAAATCGTCGCTGCAGAAGAAAAGGGCCACCCAAAAATTGTAATTTTGCAGAACCGTTTATTTCGCTGCCAAACACAATGCTTTTCTGTATATAGCAGGTCTTAAGAAGTCGACAGTCGTAATGAAAGACGTGTTAATGAAAGACAATTAAGACATATCTTAAAGAAATTTTTACTAATAACATTAGTTTTTCCCAACGCATTTTTCACACTTCTTAAAAACAACTTTTTTAAATGTGTCACTTTTCTTGTGCACCGACGAAATATGGTATGTCGAATGTATGAAATTATACATTTTTCTCGTTATATGTGACAATCCCAACTTACATGATTAACAAGGGTGGTTATTCGATGTTTGATTTCTTCTTGATTGTAAACCTCTTCACTTGAAGTTACGCAGTCATATTATTTAATGCAAGGGTTTCGTGTGTCAAAATTTGTCTGGAGGCTTTTCAAGGGCGGGGCGTTACCTGGTATCGGTTTAACAATGCGAAAGTTCGAGAGGCGGAACCAACAAGAACCAGTTTTTGTTCCTTCGTGATAGACATCGGCAGCTTTGTTGCGTAATAATATTGATGAGTAAAGAAAGTTGTTTTGTTCCTCTTTCACAAGCGTGAATATGGTGAGATGAGTCAGCAACCCATATAGCACAAGAAGGACCATTCTTTAGAATTGAATTCAGAAGTGTTAACATTTGATTTCAGAGATGCGGCCGATGACTCGTTATATTTTTTTTATCCAAAGACAATTATTACCGGAAATGGGCGTCAAAACTACAAAGAACTATCCATCTTTAATACTTTTGGATGTTTTTGGATATTTGTGGATATTTTTGGATTGGAACACTCGCACACATTTTTCTACACGATCTGTTAGTAGGTGTCCACGGAAAAATAATGATTTACCTTAAAGAGGCTGATAAGTTCGTAATACAATTTTCGTTTTTCAATCATGCTTCTGAAAAAGCAAAGATCCAAAATAAAAATGTAGATATTAAGAAAATTTTATAGATTTATAACTGACCGAAACCAGGAACTTGCAAGAAAAACATTTGATTTATTTTTGTCAAATGCAGTAAAAACTGGGACGTATGGGGGAGAAGTACAAATCTGAGCACATTTCCTTGAGCTCCAGAATCCCTTACCCACTCTTTTACTGTACATAATAGCACAATGAATGAACATAACAACAGAGAAAGCCTAGCAACATTTGAAAACTAGGAATTTTCACTCTGGATATGTAGAAAACGAGAAAATGATGGGAAAAATGCTTCCCTCTGAAATAATAAAAATCCAAACAAACATATTTCTGGAGTAAGTTGAAACGTGTTTATTTGTTCTTCATTTTATTCGAGAGAGAAAAAATAGAAATGTGAACAAACCGTTATGATTAGTTGAATGAATGCAACACAACATACAATATCGTAGATTGCAGATGCTATGTATGGGAAAAAATATACGTCGAAAGTGAAATGAGCTGTTTCTGCACGATCTTTTTTACTAATTTCTTTAAACAATTTTTCTGTTAAGAATATCGAGCCATGTGAACAGACAAAACGTTATGTGGGATACTAAGACTGTGAGAGACATTCAATTGTATCTTTGGTTCTGCCAGGTGACGCCCACGAGTACGCTTACGTACATTAGTTTTTCTATTTAACATCATTCAATGTAAGTTTACGTGCACAAAATTCCTAATCCTCAAAACCCTCTAAACAGAGCATAGATGCCAGGCAAAATCCTGCAGTTCAGCACACTTTTCTTGTTAATAAACCTGCGACAATTCACCAGGTAATAAAAATAATGGTGTGGGAGTGAAAAAAGTGGTTTGTGTACATTTTTGGTGACGTGGTTCCCTCTATATTTTATATGCAATGTAGAACATATTTTTTCCGCCGCAAATAGTTTTCGTCATGTGATTGTGATTCCGGGCGCGTCAAACAATGAGATTAGTCCCGTAAGCGTAGTGCATGCTTTTTCATCGGGAGGTGGCGGTGATCTTCCCCTGCTGGAGGGTGAGATCCGGCGCCGACCTACCGTCGACTAGCGTTTCCGACTAGCGAGGTTTCCCTCAACGAGGTATCTCCCACCAACGGGGCACCACCCCAGTCGGGACAAGCTCTCAGCTCCCGACCGGTCTCCCGGTAGTGTAGGTGTGGTAGTGTATGTTAGAGTAAGTGGTGAGGATAGAAGGAAGAGGTAAGGAAGATCGCGTGCGGTCGTGACCCGTTTGTTAGGGTACTGCTCCGGCATTCGCCTAGTGTTGATCGGAGAAACCACGGAAAGCTACCGATCAGAGCAGCAGGCCGCTAGAATTTTCCTCCAGACAGCGACTGAATTTGAGCTACTCGTAGCTGAAACGCTAGTGTCGAAAATCCTGCCGCCATCGAGACTCGAACCTGGATCCTCCCGGTCAGAGGCACTGCAGTGACATCAGTTGATGCACTGAGCCACCGCTCCCGCTTTGTTATGCGATTTGTAGAATTGCGTAAAATACAAACTAATATTGTCTAAATATCAATGAGTCACAAATAAATTATTTAAAAATATTACCTACAATTATTTTATTATAATGGTTTCTGAAAATCAAAACTTTAGTAATTCGTTGTCCGAAAGTCGTTTTCTTTTCTAGTGACAAATCCATTGAAAATGTGTTTTAATAATAAATATTAACTCTAATATATTCTCCTAGCAACTTTTATGTTAGTGATATGACAGATAATTGAAAATCACTTCGTTGTGGTTTCAAGCCAGTTGAAAAATTTGACGTTTACTGATGTATACAATTCATTTTCGTATTGAAAAATAAATCCTGTTTCGCAGTTGAAAATTGCTTTTAATTACAATTTGCGTGCAGAAGTATAAAAATATTACAAGTACACTTTTAAATTTATTTCCAAGTTTCGAATCATGAAATCATGAAAACCCCTAAAGTGGGTATGACGCGGGGCAGTATTCAGCAAGGCGAGAACTCCCTCACGCCTGCACATCGTTTCTGGTTGGCGCGGGCGGCGGAGGCGGCGCCCCTGGCAACCGGCGGCGACTTGGCGGCGGGGGAGGCGGTGGCGGAGGCGGCGGTGACGGCGACGGCGGAGGCAGCAGCGGAGGAAGTGGCGGCGGCGGTGGCGGCGGCGGCTGCGAGTGCTGGACCGAGAGCCGGTGCGACGGGACGGGCGCGATACCTGCTGCCGCAACCATGCTCCTTGCCGGGCTACTTCTCTTCGTGAGTACCGCGCGAGCGCCACCGTCGGCTGCACTGCACTTCTTTTGTCACCGCCCTAGCAGGGCTGTCTTTACGCATTGGCACACTGGGGTGGCGAAGACCCGAGCATACGAGCCTAATGCGGATGGGGTCGGTGCCTTTTGGAAGTGGATTAGTTCGCCAACAGGTCTTCGAAATGAAAAATAGCACTGTTGAAAATGCTGCAGTGTTGAATGCACGCATAGTAATATAGAAATCGTAATAATTTCGTTCTGTGGTGTCTCTGCAGTTTGGCATTTTTTAAGCATTTTTGCCATTAACTTTTGCTTTCGTTATGTTGTATTTTTTGCTCCTTTTGATTGATTTTCAGTTTTTATATTAATGTTCATGCATGGATGCTATTAAATATATCGACTTAATTATAACCTTATTTATTATTCACTCATTTCTATATTTTGAACTTCTGCCAATGGTAGTGAATGGCTGGAAAAATGACATTTTTCTTGACGGTTTCAAGGAAATTATCAGTTATTCGATTCGTTCATTCAAGTTGCTTCCAAAAAATTGAATGCACAATTTTCTAATCTCTCAAAAGAGGTTAATTAATTTAGGTTATTGATTATTAAAAAATGCTAATCATAATTGTATCATTGTATAATATCTCTCGGGAACCTATATTTTAATCTGATATTTAACCACGCGAAATAAAGTATTTAGTTTAGTTTCATCCAAACTCGCAATATAAAACAATTTTTGTTAAAACTATTATTTTGATAAATATATCAAATTTGTGTAAATATTCCCATGGTTTTGAATTTTTCATGAATTTTAAAACATGATTCATTCAAGACATTACAAACGTTGAGAAATTTGTAAAGGTGGAGTTAATATACAAATGACTACAAAGCAAGGCTCTGCATATCATATGTACTCTTTGCACTCGATTCAAAAGTAAATAAGGGTTGATGTATTTTAATAAACTTTTAAAATCAGTAAAACCTTATTCTATTTTTACTTACGAACATAGTGTCAAAATGCGGGAAGATCGGCCAACAATATCTTGAAATGTTTTATATAATATCAGTTCGCAGGGGGCCCTGAAAAGTGGCCTTCAAAATTAATAGTTTGTTTAGTTTCAGATTTTTTGCTAGGGCTTTTTTTATTAGTGCAAACTGTCAGAAACTTCTGTGATTTTGTAACTGTAAAACATTTTATCACCATCGTCAAGTGTCTTATTTTCATACTTGAGGAAAATTCACGACATTTTGATATAACGAAGTGGTGAACAGTTTTTATTTTTCTTGTGAAGAGATTGTCTGTCTGTCGACTACGGACATTTAGTGCTAATCGCATGTCCCTGCAAAATCTCAATGCTTTTGACCCCTTGGCCGATGCAATCAAGGGAGGTGATGACGATGTTCAGGAAGGTCTTGTTCACATAAGAATCCAGCAACGCAACGGGCGCAAGACCTTAACTACGGTGCAGGGTCTTTCCGCAGAATACGACTTGAAAAAAATTGTACGTGCGTGCAAGAAGGAATTCGCGTGTAATGGGACTGTTGTCGAGCACCCGGAATACGGAGAAGTACTGCAACTGCAAGGGGACCAACGCGAGAACATCTGCAGGTGGCTCACGAGATCAGGTCTCGCCAAGCCTGACCAGCTGAAAGTACACGGTTTTTAAACATGGGCTGACAGTATCACAAAAATTCGAAGGTAATTTGAATCAAAATAGAAAGTTTGGCGTGAGCGACTTTTATTTATTTTTAAGGTTTTAATTTACTGGAAATGTTCCTTCAAGGTTGGAGCAATACATTTGTTGGAATCGAAATTCAGGAGAAATTCAAGAGACCCCTGCCACCGTTTTCACTTATGACAAAAAATGGTCTTCTTAAACGATGTATTCAAGATATGAAGGTTGCCCAAAACGCTGACATGTTACTTTTATAACCTCAATGCAGAGGTAATTTTGATGTTGATTTATGTAATTTGTAAGAATATACTGTATTATACGATGTTTCAAAAATTTCCTTGAACATTTATTAGGATATGAAAATTGGTTCATACTCATCAGGGGAATTTTCTGAATCTTTTTAATTCTTTTATGAGAATTCTTCGCAATTGACGTTTCGGATGTGACTCGTAAAAATAAAGTATGCCTGTTTAAATTATATAATGATTGTCTTCAAAATTATAGGGAAGTTAATTTTATATCATTGTAAGGAAGAACTTTTATAAATTTATATCCCATCTCTATCTTCATAACATCATGCACCCTACTTGGCGGCTAACGAAATTATTTAAACGCGATCAAATATTTGATTCAATGCATTATTCTATGGGGTTCTTTGTATTAATTACCAATGCCTTGTATTACTTGCAGGATCTGGCCAAAAATAAAAATGAAGGAATACCATACCGAAAAGTTAGCAGTATAGAAAGCAAATGATCTAATATAAAATATGCAATAAATATGGAATAATTTACCTGCTGTAATTTTTTTCGTGTTTCTTAAGTTTTTTGTACATTTTGTTTGCTTGAAAACAGTTTAACACATCACGCAATTATTAAAAAATATAAACTAATTGATGAGAACGGATATGGTACTCTCGTGGTACTTATTAACCCTTATATTGTGTTACGAAAGCGCATTCACAAAATAATGTTTGAACGCTTTGTAAAAATGTCATTCTTTATTGACTGTTCATAATTCATCTAATTTATAGAACTAAGTTAGTTATGTTATTCCTATTGCTCCACAAACCCTTTGACATAACGAATTCTAGTAACTAGCTATTTTTCATTGCAAGTCATTATAAATGTAATGTTCTTCTCTTACACCATGTTTCGTGGAGTTGTCACGTCTTCATTACTCAATGGCGTCTAGATTTATGCTTGGTTTCGTAGATACTCAATATATTGTTAATAGTATTAAAGAGAAATAGGGTATTTCCATTTTAAAAGTGTTGTAACACCATCACCTCAAATATGTTCAGAAATAAGACAAATTGCATTCATGAAGTATGTTATCAATATGTAATACAAACATGTTGTAATTGAAAATTATAAAGTATCTTTGCCCGCCCGGTGGCCGAGATCGATAAGGCAGTAGTGTCTTAGTGATCTCGGACCGAAAGGTCGCGGGTTCGAGTCCCGCCTCGGGCATGGTTGTATTTGTGTTCATCCTTTTACCCCTTATAATTACCATTTCGTTTCATCTTCATAGTTACCATAACGTTAACTCCAATAGTGGTCGGTAATGAACTAGAAGTTGATGCGACCTTAAATAACAAAAAAAGAAAAGTATCTTTGCGTGAAGCGAACACGTGATGTTTTAGACCTTCACAATTCGTGATGTTTATCCCAGATCCTTCAAGGTCTGTGAATGCCTTAGGGGAGAAGCATTCAAGCAATGGGATAAGATGATTAGTATGCTTCTACTGAGATTGCTTTTTTATTATACGTCGCGATTTAGTGACTTATTACAAAAAGCAAGGATGTTCATTGTTCTGTTTTCGATTTTCTTCATTTACCATTCTTCTATGGGATACGGATTTGTAATAGATTTGAAGGTATTACACGGTGACTGAATAATTTGAAAGAAAAATCTTCACATTAATTATAGAGTACACGATAACTACATACGTTTGTGTTTTTAATTCACAATTTACGTAAGCGAAGGAACGATAATTCGAAAGATTTTTGTTAAGTATCAATTGACTTCATGGAAAACAAAATAGTTGGAAGCAAAACCTTTCGCGTAATGTAAACATACATTTTGGAAAAATCTCTTTTTTTATATAGTTATATAAGTACTCGTATGAGCGCAATTTCGTTAATTTATATTTTTTGATCTCTTATTTCTCCGGAAGGTGAGTATTTTTAAAATGAACCAGGACTTTGTACAGTTCTTATTTACAGTTGTGGTCTAATGAATGTGACTAAGTCGTACATTAATAATAAGTTTTTTAAAGAAAAAGAGCTAATGATGTGGCATTCAGCCTTCAAGTCAGTGCAAATTGCTAGTGTTTTCTTAATCCTGAAGTCAACAATTTCAGCTCATCCTTGACTGTTGGTCAGAAAGGGGCCGTGACATAAGCCAGATCGATTGGAGAATATCAGTTTTGAAGAAAATCGGTTGAGCGGTTTAGCCGCTAGCGTTGTTCACAGACGGACAGACAGACGGATAGACAGACGTTTTGCCGTCATTCAATTTTTCGATATCAAGTCCCACAAAACAGATTCTGGCTACACCACGTGTTAGAGTTTTTTTTCTAAATTTAGCAACTGGATTGATTGATTGATTTTTTCGTGTTTCCGGGCGCGTCAACTACTGTGGTCATTAGTCCCGTTAGTGTAGTACATGTTTTTTCTCGGGAGATGGCGGTGATCTTCCCCGCTGGATGGCGAGACCCGGCGCCGACCTACCGTCGGCTAGTGAGGTTTCCCCCTAACCAGGACTCTCCCACCAGCGGGGCACCGCCCCAGCCGGGACAAGCTCTAAGCTCCCGACCGGTCTCTCCGAATATGTGGTAGTGTAGTGCATGTTAGTGTAAGTGTGTGTGTAAGGGGAGAGGATAGGATAAGGAAGAGGAAGGACATCGCGCGCGGTCCGTGGCCCGTTCGTTAGGGCATTGCTCCGGCATTCGCCTGGTGTTGATCGGAGAAACCACGGAAAACTACCGATCAGAGCAGCCGGCCGCTAGAATTCTCCTCCCGACAGCAACTGAATTCGACCTAGCTGAAAACCTAGTGTCGAAAATCCTGCCGCCGTCAGGACTGGAACCTAGGACCTCCCGGTCAGAGGCGCTGCAGTGACATCAGTTGATGCACTGAGCCACCGCTCCCGGTAGCAACTGGATTTATTCACTGTTTCGTTACCAGAGCTCTGTAATAATTTCTCTGCAGAAAATTCGTTGTTACATAACTTTGTCTCTACTCCGTAGCGAGAAAGTCAAAATCTCTTGCTGATTAGGTTGTTCCTTTTGCATCATGTGTGATTCGAGAACTGAAAGTTTAACCACAGAATAATATGAAATTCATATAATTTGTTAGCATTTAAGAGAATGAGATGCCTAAGTAATAACACATTGATATCGTAGGCTAATAACACATTGTGGGCGAACAAGACGAATCTTCGAAGACAGACATACAATTAAAATCCTTCTGGCAATAAACATATACGCGACGGATTGCCAACCGGTCGTAAACAGACCATTGATGATATATTCAAAGCACATGTTATGCAAAGAGGGTAACACAATTTTTACTTCCTCGTTACAAAGTAGAGAGAAAGTTATGTAATGCTGCTCAAAAAAACGGCCAATTTTCGGCAGACACACTCTTATTGCAGGGCCTTGGTAACTAAAAATTGGATTAATCCAGTTGCTAAATTTAGAAACAAAATCCTCTAACACGTGGTGTAGCCAGAATACATGTTTTGTGGGTCCTTGATACAGAAAAATCGAATGACTCCAAAACGTCTCTGTCCTTTCGTCGTGTCTGCCTGTCTGCCTCTCCGTCTGTGAACAACGCAAGCGGTTAAGTACGACAACGAGTATGCAATACGGTACTACATTAGATACGCATTCTGTTTTGATATCTGACACCATATTGACAAATAAAGATTACAATGCAAGACAATTTTTAAAATATTTGGAATTGATTTGTTTGATTCAGCATTATCCATAAAGTTTTGTGTGTGTGTGTAAGAACTTTGGCACTGCAGCTCTTTACGAGCTAAGGCCTACTAGCGGCGTCCCATCCTTGCGGCTGTGGGTTGAGGGGTACGTAGGTTAGCACATAGCGATCCCTACGCCGTAGCTCTGGTTTTGTGTTTACCGCTCTAAAGTTTTGTGAGTACCACGGGCGTTGCTTATTTTTTTGCCCTTCATGCGACTTCCAACCTCTCTGGACAGAGACCCTTGGGATTGGAAGTCACCGCCAAGGCAAAATTTCTACTAAGGCCTTTGCCACACGAGCGTTGCGTTGACGCGCGATACGTAACGCACGTCGTAGATTAACTCTATATCTTATGCGGAACGGCCAAAGCGCTCGTGTGCCCTTTCGCATAAGATACAGAGTTAGGAGTTAAGATACGCCTTTCTTAACGCGTGTGAACGCAACGCTGGTATGCAGGGTCCCTTATACCGCGCCGATAGATTCAGTTCGCTCTCTTCGCGATCTTTCGATCGTTTCACCATAGTGCCATGTTTTGCATTTAAACACATTTTATTCTCATTTAAATATTTGTATTACATTATTTTACTATTTATATTATAATAAACTCTTTATTTATAAAAAAATTCTCTTAATGTAAAAATCATATTTTTATCACTTTTTGATATGATTTACGTTCAGGGTGTAGACGGAATTTGTTCAGGATCTTCTGGTGATAAAAGGGTGGTTTAGGAGCAGGTGGTATATAGGCGGAGAAATATTTAGAACTTTGGTTTAATATGATTAATCCGATAACACTAAACTATGCTAGTTTTATATGCCTGAAAACGAAAAAATCATACAATAATCTTAGTTTGCTTTGGATTTGTTTCCCTTAACCATTGTTCTTCTTTGGAGAGTGCCATGAAGATAAATATTAGACATTTAAATATGTAGCAAATTATTATGTTATCATTTTGCATTCATCTTTTTATATTACATAAAAGTGAAATTGTTTACAACCGTATATATGAGAAAAAATAGTACCACTACAGTAATTGCTCTCAAATTTGGCACGAATACTTTGTGCGATCAAGAACCAAACCTAGTGTAATTGCGATTAAAAATGTTATCCCCAAAAATGCTTTTTTAACAAAAGTGAATTGGAGTATATACAGCATATTGTAGCTTACCTGTTGTCAGAATCAAAATATCAAACTTGTGAATCGAGAGTAGAGACTGTATCTACGTGATGTACGTGTAGTGCCTATAAGAATTAATTAAGTCTATTGCTGCAAATGAATCGAAATAACTATTGAAAATATATATTGCTCCTAGTGAGTGATTGTGTTTTTTACATTTAATTGCGTAATGTGAACATTTTTTGAGAACGTTAGCCATAGCCAGTTTTTCTTCACATGAACAATATTTATAAATAGAAATTGGACGTTTATGTAAATTACATCTAGTTATAAATGTATGAAGAATATAAGAGAAACGAAATTAATGGAAAAAACTCAATAATCTAGACGTAAATCCTGTGACAAATGACTCTTAGATGATTTTTGTAGGGAAGTATGGTCTATTGTATTGGAATACTAACTCCATAAAAATAAAAATCATTGACGTGAGAAATAGTTATTTATGCATTATAAGGGCGTTGTTGTTGTCTCAGTTTGTAATATCTTGATTTTCTTTCGTCTTTTTATATTTTCCTTCCATAATTTCCTTTCATAATTTTTTCCATAAGAAAACATGTAGGCATCATTCAATTGTTTTCATATTATCCTCCTCATATTTCTCTCGATCCAGGTAAGTTATGCAGGTATACCTAGTACCACATCGAGGCAATAACAAGCCATAATGACGTAGTATAAAATAAAGTTAATCATTTTCTTTTAGGGTATATTTCTTAAATATTTTAAATAGAAAGTGAGTGAAGAAGTCCGGGACTTTGAGGCTGGCAAGGCGAGGAAAGGCGGGACGGGGCGACGCGAGGCTGGTTGAGGCTGGCTGAGACTGGGTGAGGGTGGGTGAGGCTGGGTGAGGGTGGGTGAGGCTGGTGAGGGTGGGTGAGGCTGGGTGAGTCTGAGTGAGGCTAAGTGAGGCTGGGTGAATCTGGGTGAAGCTGGGTGAGGCTGGGTGAGGCTGGGTGAGGCTGGGTGCGGTTGGGTGATGCTGGGTTTGGGGGGTGAGGCGGAGTGAGGTGGTGAGAGGCGAGGGGTGAGGCGGGTGTTGAGATGGGTGTGAAGTGGGGGTGAAGCGGGGTGAGGCGGGGGTGAGGCGGGGGCGAGGTGAGGCGGGAGTGAGGCGGGGGTGAGGCGGGGTGAGGCGGGGGTGAGGCGGGGGTGAGGCGGGGAGGGGTGAGGCGGGGGTGAGGCGGGGGTGAGGGGGTGAGGCGGGGGTGAGGCGGGGGTGAGGCGGGGGGTGAGGCGGGGGTGAGGCGGGGTGAGGCGGGGGTGAGGCGGGGGTGAGGCGGGGTGAGGCGGGGAGTGAGGCGGGGGTGAGGCGGGGGTGAGGCGGGGGTGAGGCGGGGTGGAGTGGGGGTGAGGCGGGGGTGAGGCGGTGAGGCGGGGGGTGAGGCGGGGGTGAGGCGGGGGTGAGGCGGGGGTGAGGCGGGGGTGAGGCGGGGGTGAGGCGGGGGCGAGGCGGGGGTGAGGCGGGGGTGAGGCGGGGGTGAGGCAGGGTGAGGCGGGATGAGGTGGGGGTGAGGCAGGATGAGGCGGGGTCAGGTGGGGCGAGGCGGGGTCAGGACGAAGCAAGGCCGGGCGGGCGGGGCGTGACGGTGCGGGGCGGGACGAGGCGTGGCGAGGCGGGGCGGAGCGAGGAGGGAAAGGTTGTGTAAGGCGGGACGTGGTGGGGCGAGGCGAGCCCTTAAATAGATTAGACGAGGTCAAAAGTGCGGGAATAGATAGAATTCCTGTCTAATAGACTGTGAAACATGAATACCGGAGCAACACAAAACACGTCAGTTCCATGTTAATAGATTAAAACATATCTTCAACAAATGCTAAATTTATTACACTTCACTTTGTTTCGCCTTAAGAAGCGAATAATGTGCAGTTAAGTTTTTTCAGTGTGAAGCACCTTTACGCTAAACTCAGAAATGTCAAGTACGCCAGCTATATAATTCTGTATTAGTAATTACTAACAACAGAACATTGAACAATACTTAAACTTGCTCTTTATATTTTTGTATTGTTGCACTAGCACAGAATTTGGAATATATAGTAAATGAAATAATATTTTTACAAACTGACATGAAGGTTGCGTGTCTAATAACATTACATTTTTTTCCTCTAGCGGGTTTACATGCTAAACTTGGAGAATTATGGGTTCTAAAAAAGGTTAATTTGCTTAGTCTGTTCACAAGAACATTGAGAAGTTCAGTGCAGGTAAGTGCATTAAACATTTTGTGTGTATAAAGGAAATTAGGTAATATATTCAAAAGAACACCACTTTTCATTGTCCCATCATATACTGCAACAAAAATCAATCATTCCAACACCCTGCGTGATATGTCAATAAAACACTTGCATAACCAGTTTTTAGAGATTTGGCAAGGTGGGTTCACCTTGAACTTTTTGAAAGTCAATTCACCACCTAAATTAATCCACATAAAGCCGGTTAATGAGACTGAGAATATTTTTACAAGCCTGTTATCATGTATACACTTTCTATTGTGGCAGAAAATTAATAAATTCCCAGAATTTTGAGGACAAATTGCATCCGTTTTTTATGTGATCTTACTATGAGAAACGTTTTTTCCAATAGAGTATCAGTTCCAGTTTTACTCCTCTAGGAAGTGCTGTCATTCAAAGGAAGGGTAATGAGAGCAAATGCATCAAAGCAAGGGTTTTTGATTGAAAAATATAGTATACTTTTAAAGCAATCAAGGAAACGCAAGTATGACATTTGAAATAGGAGATATTTTGAAGAATAATGTCATCTATGTGAGAAAGCATTGCCAATTTCTTGATTCTAGTCATTTTTATCATGCAAATACACTAACAGTCTTTTACAAAGCACTGATCCTTTGAGGAGTTATCCTTTATTTTTGTCATTAGCACACCGAATGGTACGCTTTGTAGCTCACGTAGAGTTGCGGCAATTTTTTTCTTTAATGGTTGTGCGCGCGGAGATGCAGGGAAAATACGAAAGGGAAGGATTGAGGACCGTTGATCTTTTTATGTTGCCACAAAAGCCTTCCACAAGGGAAGGCCAATGCTAAAAAAAACATTTCACGGAGAAACTAATTTTCAGTTGGTATTAGGAAGAAAGCTCTTTATGAGCAGTAGGATTCTGCTTGAAAAAACAGCGTGTAACGAAAACAATAATATTGCTTATCTTTCAGACCATATTGCCTACGTGTCTTGTATTACTTTGTGGAGGAAAGAAGCATGTGTCGCTCGAGGCTATTGTCACATTTGCTATAGAAGCCACATTTAGCCGCGATGCGTAAACGCATACTGTGACGCGGATGGGCATGTGTTGATTCGAGCAGAAGTAACCACGTTTGAGTCGAGGACTTACAAGAAAACAAGTTCAACATCATGGAAATAAGCGCTGCTGATGGGAACTGCTTTTGTGAAGGCAGTACTTTGTTTGTAGTTGATTAGATATTTATGAATGTTTCATTACTTGAGGAGATCTAAGAGACAGAACTTAATTAGTTTACATGTATTTAAAGAATAATTTAGTCTATTAATGTCTCAACATCTTAAATCCGTAATTGCCCAATTATAAAAATATGTTTGACCAATACAGCTCTCAATATTTCTTGATTGAAAAACTACAGATGGTTTGGAACAAGGTTATGTGCATTACAGAAAATGAAATGTGATTAAATGTATTACATGAAGATTATATTATGAGCGCAACGGTCATAATAGTATATCTGTTGAGAGTTTTTTGAATTTGAAACCTAACTTAACAGTGCGCACTGACTCCCGACTTTCGCTACGTATACAGCGAGACTGGTGATGTCGGCAAAGCCGTCGGAAGCCGTCGAACTGGCTCTCTGAATAAACCTGTGTTGACAAAGATGACTTCAATTATTTCATCCTTTATTCATCCCAATTCATCCCAATTATTCCATAATGTCTGCAACACCTCATCAGCGTTCTTACAGTTTAGCTCTTATCTTCAGTCCCCTCACGTCGTGCCAAGGTACGCCGTCAGCTGGCATCCGGATACGCCGGGACGCAAAAGTCCTCCGAAACATGTAGCGCCTGGGTGGGGCCACCCTTCCCGCTCAAAGCTACCGGCTCCCCAAGTTGGTACCGGAGTCAAATTAAGAACCACTCACAATGTTCCGGAACAAGGCCCTACTCAATATCCCGAGAGTTGCGGACAACTGCCACAACGCGGACAAGTGTCAGTGACACTAAGGCCCGGACGGCTCGGAGCTCTCCTCCCATCTATGGATTTCCCACCTTCCCAAATCTAGTATGTTTTTAATACATCGATATTTTCAAGCAAGAAAATCGATATTACAACATCGATGATTTGCTTTCGATATTTTCTTCAGATCTATATATTCGTGCAGAAACATCCATGTTTAAAAAAAACTCGCAGTTCTCGCAGTATAAATATAATTTTCAGTATCTGATTTATTTGTGGACAGCTTCCAATCAACAGAATGACAACTGTTACCATTGTGGATCTCTAAGTTGGACAAAATAGTTTGCTTTTCGTAACCTTTCTCAAGTGTTGTTGCCTTTCTTGATTATTTTGCACGTGGTAATATCGTTAAACTGCAATTTCAACTTTGACTTCATAGAACATTGATTAGAAAGTTAAGATAACAGTCAAATTTAAGGCAGAATATACTTTAAATTTGACTCTTTTATTGACGTGTTATGTATCACATGAAAACCAGGATATTTTACTTCAAAATGTTTCATCAGATTTAAAATATCGATTTATTTTAAACATCGATTTTTAGATCAACGGTTTCATCGAGATCGAAAACCTTTTGGCGATGTATCAAAGTATCAATGTTTTGCTAAACTTTGCCATCACTAATCCCATTTCCTCACTGCTCTCACCTTAGCGCTAACGCATGAGAATTGCTGGGAATCTGTTCACTCGGGCAGAAGATTTCGACTCGCCACTAGGAATTTTGAATGAAGGGCCACGACACAAGACGCCAATTTCGCCCGTGGAGAAATAGATTAGAAACCCATTCGCCGAGTATTGACGGCTGCGCAGACCGTCTTCCGGGTAGATTTGGCAGCGCTCTACACAACAGCCTCCTTGATGGCGCTGCCCAGTTGCTTGGCCGCTCGGTTGCCCGATTGATTGATTGATTGATTGATTGACCGACTGATTGCTGTTTCCGGACACGTCAACTGCTATGGCCATTAGTCCCGTTAGTATAGTGATTGCTTTTGTCCCGGTTGGCGGTGTTGTTTTGCTGGATGGTGATATCCGGCTTGCGGGGGATTTCACCTCCGGCTATCTCCTCCAGCGGGGTAATACGCCAAGCGTGTAGGGTAGTTTAGTGTATGTAAGTGTAAGGGTATATGAGTAAGGAAATAGGTTCGGACAACGAAGAGAAGAAAAAAACGCGCGCGGTCCGTGCCCCGTTTGTTAGGGTACTGCTCCGACATTCGCCTGGTATTGATCGGAGAAACCCCGAAAAAACTATGACAGAGCAGTCGGCCGCAGGAATTCTCCTCCAGTCAGCAGCTTAATTCAAACGACTTTTTCACTCTTACTTTATAACGCGACATGTTTCTCCAAAGTGTATGTATAAGCTAGGAAGCAGTACGTAAGTTGAATTCTGAATTTAAGCGAAAAGAATAAATGAGATTCCTGATTAATCGAGGTATCTTAAAAATAATTTAGCAAAAATGTTTGAATGGAAATATTGTTTAATGAAAATAATGTAAATTCCGTTGACGGCTCGCGGTTGCTAAGAAATCAACTCGGTTTCTTCCATCACCTTTGAACCTGTCCTCTGCCATCGCCAATTTTTGTGGCTGAAAGGCAGCACTCCTTCCATGCTCCAATCAAGTGATTCCTGTTATTCGTTATAGCGAGCTAGACGTTGCGTTCTTCTGCCCCAACGGCGAGGTATAGATTTGCAAAGATTTGGTGGTCTTTTTTGCATGCCAGTGCAATTTGCGTCGCTTTTTACTTTTAGTAAAGAATGTAGTATCGTCTTGTCCTAAGTCTCAATGTTAGGACTCGATGTTTGATTCGTAATTTATCTTGTGAAGCTTCCGCGTCTCTGTCTCTTCCTCTGTGATCACAGTAGCATTTGTTTGTTTATTTCCTGCCAATCATTTAGACGCATAATCCCCATTTAATAGCTCCATTCTTTCTTTGGAACACGTGCGGAGGATTCACCCTGCAAATGGCCATAAGTCTAAAAGGCTACGCTCGCACGGCGCCAACCCTGCTTGCCTCCACTGAGCGTCTTTTGTCCAGGCTGCCGCTGCCTTTCGCGCTGCCGCCCTCTTCTTTCGCTTCATGTACCAGTAATTTGCGGCTGGTCCTTTGGTGCTGTGGTGCTGCAGCACACTAGCCATTCTCTTTGATAAATAAAACTATTGTTTTAGTAAATTGGATTTTCTTTATTTCACCAATCTAAACATTGGTCATGCACATTAAAATTGCAGATATCGCCTTCGATTTTTACTTTCTTGCACTTCTTAAGAATAGAAATTTATGTAATTGTGCGCCTAAAAACGGTGATTTTTTTGTAGAAAAACATTTATTGTTGGGCCGCGGTAACGAAAAAGTGAATAAATCCTATTATCATATATCTTAAATTACTTCCTCTAACACGTGGTGTAGCCAGAATCCATGTTTTGTAGGTCCTTGATATCGAAAAATCGATTGACGGCAAAATGTCTGTCTGTCCATCTATGGCTAACGCTAGCATCTAAACCGTTTGGCCGATTGTCTTTAAAGTTGATACTCCCCGAATGATCTGAACGAACTCGAGGCTTTGGGAGTTTCAAACGGATATTTTGATTTTAAGGGTACTTTACATGACGCCTAAAAAAGTTTTCAAAACTTTTCTCAAAAATGGATCCAAATTTTTTAATTAAATTTTGTCCTCGGATAGCATGAAGGACATTTAAGGGAAAGGTGCAGGTTTCGCGTTCATTGAAATCCCAGATTATTTAAATATTGCAATAGTGCAATTTTTTTGAGGCGACTTCCTACAACTATAGTATTAAATATTTATATTTTTTCGTAATTAAATCTGCTCTTTAAAGGCAGATCATAAAATAAGGTCATGTACAATTTTCTGAAAATATGAGTAGTTTTTCCGTAATTTTGCGCTAAAAATAGGCAACTTTAATTTATTAAACAATTTTTTTCTCTAAAACGCCACCAAATTTTTTCTTTAAATTTTCTTCCCATATGCATCAAGGGGCAGTAAACAATTATGGTTCTAGTTAAGTCTGTTTCAAAACATCAGCTCTTTGAAAAAGGCCATGTACAGATAAAAACAAGCACAATTTGTACACGTTTTCGCCCAATTTGTGTTTGCAATTAATGCAATTTACATAAAAACATTTTCTCAAAAACCGCTCAAACTTTTTTCTTCAAGTTTTTTCCATGGATAGAAGGGACGCTTGAAAGAATAGGCGTGTCTCAGTTTCATTGAACTCTCTGAATTTTCGAAAATTAAAAAAAAAAATAGAAATTATGTGAGAAAGTATGCACATCTAGTTCTTAATATGCACGCTTACCCACATATGTCTGGAGCAGTCTAGTCCCTGATATGTGCTGTTTTAAACGAGAAGGCCTAACAACGGCACGCAGAGCACAAGAATTTTTATTGTGCGTATGCACTAAAATGCTAGCCATTTTAGCCTTTGAAGACTGTGAGATACGCAGCACCGAGCCATGCCCTTGGAAGAGCTTCACAGATATATCATAGATGGTGCAGTTTCATACTGCAAAACATGGAAATGTCAACAGATGGCGTATATATTAATTAAATTTATTTCAGAAATTGTATTTCTAGTAAAACGTTATGTGTAAATAAAAGAAGTTTAAAGAAAAAGAGGTAGAATTAAAGAATTGTAGTTGCCCCTCTCTTGGTTTAGGGTGTGCACGTCTGTGGCCACAGCTACAACCACACACACCTAGTTTTAAGCATAACCCGCCACGTCCAACCTCGCAGAGACCGAGCTGGTCTCGTGACTATGCCGAATTTACATAAAATGTACAGTTTTCGACGAAAAAATGAATGGAAATCAATTTTGGAAAGTTATGCACAACTTCATAAATCTGGAAAAATTCATAGCTGAAAATGTATTTTAATAGAAGGAAAATTGAAAAGTAATACTCTCCAACTCATCGAAGAAAATAAAACTGTTTGACTTAAAGAATTTTCTTTAGTCAATTATAGGAGTTACAGAAGTCTAAAAATATGCACAAATGCAGTCATGACATGAATAATCTACCACCCTGTTCAGTGATCTCTCTCATAATTCGATAGTATGTTTCTTACTGTTGTTGAAAATAAGTTTGTCACAATCCTGAAAAAAATGTGGAACATGGTAATGACAGAAGAGAACGTGAATTGCTCACCTACAAATGGGGGATAACATTCATTATAACAATCACATATAATTTTAATAGCTTAATTTTATTTGTTCTCGAGATGCTAGAAATAATAAACAAAAGGAATCTAACATTTCAGATGCTGACCATTGTGAATAAGTTACTGTAATTGAATTACGGTAATTTGAATTTCGACCTTTAGGCGAAGCATTCAGTAAATGTTTACGAGAAGACGTATTACATTAGTATTACAGTGTTAAACGTTATAAGACGTATTACAGTGTTAAACTACGTAAATATTGAATGATCGTCGAATGTCGTTTTATTGCTGGCTAAACGTGTTCCAGTTTCAGTAACGTGTTCCAGTTTGCTCTCCTGTAAAACTTAGTTTTCATGTGTCATCAGTAGACATCGGATGTTTAGGCACTAAAAAATCGTCTTTTAGGAGCCTAAAAAAGGACTGAAAATGTCAAGAATAAGGAGAAAAAAGGCACTGTCATAAGTTACATACACACTAAAATAAAAAGTTGTTTGTATTTTTTGTTTATATAACTTTGTAAACTTAAATGTACAAACCCGTTCGTACATTTTAATGTAAAACAAGATGTACATATTAACAACTCTTCTACATTTTATTCTTAATATTTTGCATATATTTTAGAAGTCCAACTCCATCACCACTGAAACCTGGGAATTTACATTTATTTCCACTTAAAATTTCGGTGCCCTCGGTGTATTGTTAATCGACCATGTTCTCAGAACATTACTGGTATTTATTATGGCTGGTAATAGGGAAATGGAGAAAAATCAATTGATATAATTTTAGGAATTCTCTCGTATTTTATAATACCAAGACGTGAATTGAAGATTTCTTAATGAATGGGTACGTTGGACCACGGCCAATTTTCCGATATATTAGCATTGTATATAAAAATAATACATAAAAGGCAAAAAAGTCCTAAAAAAAGAAAAATGAGCATTATAAAACTTGGTCACATGTCATCATTTGTCACGATTTGTGCATATCAGCCTTTAAATAAGTGCGCAAGAATAAAATAGGCCTTTCCCTAAACATCCGATGTCTAGTTATCAGCATGTCCACAAGGGGCACGTGACACAAGAAAAAATGTTAATCACGAAATAATAAAGAAATATTTGTTATTTTTATAGTTTATAAAATATATTGTCTATAGTTGCGCGAAAATTTCGATTATAGTAGAACATTGTTTGCATTTTAAATAAAATTAAATTTGGGAAGATCTTCCTTTGCTCTTATTACTCACGAATATACAATTCCGTGAACTAAAAGTCGGACGCTTTTGCAATATATTACACACTGAAGAATAACCACATTCTTTTATTACGTTTTAAATAGGATGAAGTAATTATAGGACTATGCAACTCAGTTAAAATAGTTTTAAATAGTACAAATTATTGTATTTAAACAGATCATTGCATTGTAAAAGTCGCCAGAGGGACAAAATCTTCCATAGGCGCTTTTCGTATTACAATTTTTAATACTTTGTGAAACATCCCGAAAGAAATATTTTAATACAAATTTTTCGTTGGTATGTATGCTACTGTGATAAGGAGCTTGGAAACAAAATATTTTATAAATTACTATATCGTAATGTATATTCTTAACATTCAAATTCACGCTGTCACACAAAACAATACATTTTTGCTTCACTGGTTTGGACAATTTGTTTACCATTACCTTTTAGTTTTACAGGAAAACGAAAGTCAGCGCCCTATTTATTTCCTTTCCTGAATCAATTTGCAAGTTTTTTGGACCGTTCGAACTTGAAAATTTCTTGACCAAGGCGTTTCCAAACTTGTTTTCATGGAGAACCGGAAGACGAGGAACGACGTTTGGGCATTCGCTGAGAGGGGGAGGTGGCCAAATCAAAACGAATGGGTCGATCGAAGCGAGAGAGGGCAGTGAAGGAGGAGCGTGTCTACGAGGCACAAAAGAGGGAAAGAGCGACGAAAGTTGAGTACAAGAGAAATGAGGAAAGAAGGGACCAAGGAAAAGGAAAGGGGCGAGGTCACACGGAAGGCGAACTAGTCGGACGGGGGAAGTCAAAGGGGAAATGATGTGAACGCAGGCATGCTCGTTAAACCATGTGAGCTATGCATCCACGGAGGAGGGATAGGAAGGAGCGAGGGAAGATGTAAGGAGAGCAAGTTTGACGACGGAGGGAGGTAAACACGTGTGGAGATGGCGGTAGGGGCGGGCGTGAATGGATGGGCGGGGTTTCGAGGAGTGGGGTGGGACAATGAGGAGGGACAGGGGAGGAGCGAGGGAAGATCTAAAGGAAACAAGGGTGCCGACGGGGGGAGGAAAGAACGTGTGGGGATGGCGGCAGAGGTGAGCGTGCATGGGTGGACGAGGTTCGCGGGGGCGGCGCAGACGGGGTGGGGAGGGTGGGGCGGGGAGAGGCGAGGCGGGGTGGGGCGTGGCGGGGGGAGGCCGGCAGTTACCCAGCGCGGTTACCTCGTCGCGCTCTTGTTGCGGCGTGCGGAATGCCGCTCGCCTCGGGCGCAGACTGACCTTCGCACTGACTTTGAGCGCGCGAGGTGAACACACTCCGCCGCAAGGTCAACGGGTGCCCGCCCGTCCGCTCGCCTGCCTGCCGCCCTGCCGGCGACCGGAGGCGCTCAATACTTTTATTTCCGTCGCCGCCTCGCAGTAAATCGCTCCGGCAGGGGGAGTGACAGCGCTCGATGCCCGGTTTTGCCACCGCCGCGGCTGATGCGGCGCCGCTCCCCAGCAGCCGGTGGATGAACCCCTCCCAGCCTCCTCCGGGTCGAGGACCTGCAATGGCCCCTCGGATTCGCAGGTTGACGCCCGCGACACCTGTGCTGCCCACGGACGAGTAGGAAAAGATGTGAAAGTGAATAGCTTTTTAGGGAATTTTCAATTGATAGACATATTTCAGACAATTATGTACATTTATACAAGTAAAACATTTGTGACTTATTATAATATGCATAAGATGCTTTTTCATTTTTTAAATATCGTTAGATATTTAATTATCGTGAACTTTTTCCGTCTTTTTGGGAACAGAATTCCAGACAAAACATCAAAACATGAACCAAATAACCCTTATAAAAATAAACAGATCAAGATTTCAAAATGTGGTTACTCTATGAGCAAAATTGAAATATTCTCTGAAATTTTACCCAGATGTTTGTGGTATGCAATTGAAAACTTAATGATGTAAGTGCTACACATTACAGCTCTGAATTATAACTTGCGATCTTTGCTCCCTCTCCCTTGTCCCCTCCTCTCCCCTTCATATACACACACTACATGCACTGCACATATTCAAAGACAATCGGGAGCTTTAGCTTGCCCTGACTGGGTTGGTGAACCGCTGGCAAAGATACCTGGAAGAGGGAAATTTATGCACGCCGACGAATAGGTCTCCGCCGTATTACACTTTCTACCGCAGAAGGAACACCTTCCCTTCCGAGATATACACTAGACTTACGGAACTAATGAGCACATCTGTTGACGCGCCCGAAAACAAAATAATAATTCAAATCTGAATTATACGTTTTTAAAACTAAGAAAAAAAACCTACTGGTGCTTTTAATATCCGAGTTTTAGGCCGGGATCTTACAATACTTTGTCATCCAAGGCATTTAATAAAATTCGTGGTTCTTTGCCATTTTATACTGTTAAATTAGAAAAAAATTGGATTTTGGCTTCATATTTTAACAACTTCCCAACGTTTCCGTCCTGATTTGGACCTTCATCAGGGTTCTGTTGGATGAGTCAGCAAAGTCTTTAACACCTCTTCTTCTGAACCGTGAGAGATTCGAAGATCAGGTGTGAATCTTTTCTCGGGTGTCTGAGAGCGCTTGACTAAAGGAGAGACTCACGTAGTTCTTTTTCAATGGAACCGAGAAAAAAGAAGATATCCAAGTGGCTAGGACTATGCATGGTATTAATGGAAGTGAGTGTATGTGTGTATATGCACACCCACCCACCCACCCACACACACACACACACACACACACACATGTGTACATATATACACAATAATTAATTGCTTAAAAAAGAAAATTTGCAAATGTTTGCAAAATAATTCTTAAGCTTTTTCTAACAAGTTACAATTGTATATACAATTTTCGTTAAAAAATTCAAAATTGACCTACGACTTCGCAATAAAAATCGAGCAAAGACAAATGCTTTGTACCTACATAACCTCTGTGTAAACCTTCGGTTGTGTAAATGACATCTTCATATCTTTCAGGGTTCAGAAGATAAAAGGTGTGTTAAAATTTAGTTGATTCATCCCGAAAAACAACAAAGAGATAATGAAATCAACTGCTAGAATAATGCTATTAAATCTATGTACAGTACTGGAAACATAAATTGATCGCGGCCGTCTGCGGCTAAGTTCAGCTTTTGCACGGCTTGGACAGCCCTTGTCATGACGAAACGTCGCAGGCGGAGCCTCACAAACCATCGTAGCCAATCTCAACGCAGGAGGGAGTGCCTAACAAAATTACGTCGTACAAAATGGCGGGCGCCGCCAGTTCAGATGTGGAAGTATTTTCAAATGAAAAATACATGAAAGAAACACTTCAATGAACATGAAAGTAAATTCATTGAAATATATATGAACTCATAGCACTTAACCACTGTTAACACAATTCTCTTTTAAGAAATTACATTGATGTCAGATAAAATAACACTAATTTTAGAACAGTTACGTTCTTATAGATATTTAAATTCCAATATTCTTGTCCAACCGCAATTTATGAACTTTATCAAATGACCAGTTTACTACAGAATCTTGCGATAAGAAAAACGATTATAATTGCATATTTTCAATTGTTCATATGTATATTACATTTGCAAAAATGCAAAATACTCTCTTTCTCGAATCGTTAGGACTTCTAGGGAACCATTTCAATAAGGGAAAGTAAAATTCAAAGACCAGCTGTATATTTATCATTAAAGTAACAATTAAACTAGATATTAAGCAATTAATTTGCATCTCATGTCAAAATTGTTATTTTGCTATCATCAAATCAGGGGCAATTTGGGGACAATCCCCGGCAGGAATAGCGCACATTTCGGAATTGTTTATAAAATTGTTAATTGTTGCAAAATTGTTAATTCGCAGTTTTTGGTTCTGGGACATCAGAAAACCCTTCCCACTTTAGAATTGCAAAAAGTGGAAATTGTTTATAATTTTACAAATTTTGCAATTCTGTTTTATTCTCTCATCTCATTTCCCTTTACACAAGATGCAAAATTCCGCAATCTAACCGGAGCTATCGCCTTTCGTTTTCGAGATATGCAATTGTTTATAGGATCTTAGCGTCTGATGACAACCCTCAGTTATTTCCAACCCCCAATGCATTCGATCTTGGCTGTCAAGTATAAAATTCAAATAGTTTTGCAGTGTCTTGCTTTCTGCTGATTAAATTGTATTAACGATTTGTGACTTACGACAAATCGGTGGAAATTGTTTCTCATAAGCGGTTTTTTAACTTTCGATTCTTCATGTATCGTTGACACACGTTTTATTATAAATAAATTCTCTGGCAAATTTCAAAACGCTGAGACGAACTGTTATCCTGCAAATTTGAAGATTTCTTTGTGGTTGAATGCATTCTATTCAGTGGTGCAAAGTGTATGCCAATAAGTTTAACTTCTAGCGAGGAAATTCATTATCAACAAATTATTTTGCAAAATGCTTTTGGACAGAGCGGTGGCATGAGAGATCATTTTCGTATTTATTCCACGAGGCAAGTTTTAGGCAACAGATACATTCTGTGTATTAATTTTAATTTTGGTGAAATTGAATCACATGTGAATTTTCAAATACAACCATACATTTTTACCTGTAATCAATATATCAATAGAGAAATTCAATGATGTCTCATTTGTTAATAATTTAAAGAGTAATAATGTGGATTTGACACCGGGCTTGAGCAATCCTTAACTCTAAGGCAAGCAACGCTTATCATTGGCTCTTCTAGTAATTCAAGTGGCCTAGCCTCGGAAGATTTCCCCGTTCTCCTCGCCTTAAAAGGCATAAGAGGCGGAGTCTGTAGAAAGTGGCACCAATTCAATAACACTTCCCTCCCCTCGAGAATGCTTCGTTTCTCCCTTTTGTAGGAACACGTTCTTGTCGTGTATTAAATTGTGAAAAATAATTTAAATTCAATATAATAAACGAATAAGAATTTCTTTGCATTGTAATGCTACACACATTTAAATATAGAAATAAAACATGCAACTAAACAGTATACACATGTTTTAGGAAGACGAAACTTCTTTCTTATTATAACACTCATTTGTATACTTTTCACAGACAATATTGAGAAGTACACCATCAGTCTGATGATTTGTTCTGTAATAATCGATCTTACACCTAATTGACATGTAATGATAGAAATTTCTAACGTCTGGTATTGGAAATTAAGCATGAGCTCAGTTAATTTTAATGAGAGAGCAATTTTGTGATGAAAATATTTTTTTAATGCATATATTCCAAGTCCATATACATCCTTACATTAATTAACGTTGTTTCCATTTCCATTGAAGGCAAGGACATAACATCCCTCACGCGCCTATGTTTTGAAATGACTCTCAGAGAGGTCACTTGCTCTAGTCGCCGTGTTATTGAATTGAACTCTTGAAATGTTCTGTTCATACAGTAGTTCCCGAAACACGTAAATTCCAACAGGCGATCTCAAAATTATAGTAGTAGCACCCTACTTTCAAACATTAGTAGATACCGCGGACTGTGAGACCCCACGTCAAGTTCGAAACATACTTCATTGTCGTTCATGAGCATGTGTTAATCTGTCCAACTTTTTTTGTGTCGGAGGGGCTGTGATTCTTGGAGAGATAATAGTGTAGTGGACATGCAAACCACTCTATGCACCTAAGCGAGTTCGTTTCCTAGTGTGGACAAAACGTTTGGGGATTGAAACTCTTTCTGCGGACTTCATGAATTATTATAATACTGCGATACCGAATAATGCGTCCTATTATCATTATAGTTTTAATTCAATTTTTTGTCTTTCATTTTGTTTGAATTTTAATCAGTTTTCTGTTTCTTATATAATTTTGTTAATGTATTTTAAAAATGGGGTTTAACTGATGCCAATGTTATACTTGATTTAAGCTAAATTGCTGTTTCCAAGTACTCGCAGTTCAAGTCACGTCTTATTGCGATCGGTGAGCTGAAGAATACCTGCATTAAGAGTGGACTGACAATATGCCAAGCTTCAGAAAAAAATTTCCGGATCTCGAAGGGAATATTGATGACTAAAATAAAAGATTGTAAAATGTCGCGATCGTAATAGTTGTGACTGTCAATCAAATAATATCCTAGCTGAATCTATAGCAAGGGCGGTCAATTTTGCCCACATGGGCATTCGTGTTCCTATTTATGCCTCGCGGGTGCTGCCACTCAAAATCATCGCTGCAGCGGGCAACGAAAGAAATTTGAGCGAGGAAACATTCCTGGGAGGTGGGTAACTTAATTACAAAAGAGAACAATGTTTTCATGAGGTTTTTATTCAATAAAACATAATAACTGTTGTAAAAAGCGCTTATTTATTGGAAAATAGAAAAATTCGTAATAAAAATTTTCTGAGAAATAGAATTATACAGAGTCCCACCAACTGTGGGCCACCTCATAACTTCTAAACGGTTCCCGATATCGAAATGTAGTTTTCGCTTAACAATGCGGAATCATGGGGGAAGTAATGTGCGATAGAGATATAATTCGAAAAATTTTTAGTTTTCGAAAAAATTAATTATCTTTGATTTTTTAAATGGGGCCATATATTTTTTCACTAGCGATAGATAATCATATATAGACGAATGCATTCATGTAACATACGTTAATATTTTGATAGTATATTGAGTATAAAATTATTCTTTCAGACATATGATTTTGAACTAAATGTACGAGATTTCCTGTTAGCAACCGTTGCCATTGTCGCATTAGGGGAAGATTGCCTTCGCGGCGCCGGCACTTTTGCGAGAGCAGGGGAAAGGTCGCGAAGGCCACTTTCCCAAAAGCGACAGTGTCGACGGCTGCAAGAAGAAAAATTGCACGTATAATTTCAAATCTCAAGCCTCATAATATAAATATATAAAAACGGGTTTATAAGTTTATATTATTATCGGTTTATTACATCACTACCAATGCGTGAACTATTTTTTTATTTCATCGCAAAATATCAAAAAATACTAATACAGCCTTACCAATCCATTTGAATTCATGTAATTCTGCAATTACAAAGTTAATTGTGAATTAACTTAAATTAATTGAGTAATTTACATTAATTAAATTAAGTTTAAAAATTAAAGACTATTGAAATATTTTATTGAAGTTTCTCAAGAAAATGTTTCAGTCTATCAGAACGGAGATGGGGAGGTACGCTTTCTCTAATTGTAAATTGGGAGTCACAAAATAAACGGACGCAGAATATTGCCTGGGACGTGGGAAAATGAATATTACGCAACACTGTCGCTTAATGTCATCATTTGACGACTTTCCTGCTTTCGAAACATCAAAATATTTTAGAAGATAACATTATTATTCAGCTTCATTTGTTAGCATAAAGTACTCGATAAATGGATTAAGACGTACTTTTTCCGTTGGGACTCATCAGGGCTCTAACTTATCGCACGGTAAAGAAGTTATTTCGCTCAATGAAAGTAAGTTAAAATTAATAGTTTTTTTACGAACGTTATTCTGGTGTTTCCATCACCAAACAATTGTAATATCAAAAAACTAGACTATTACCATGCATGCCGCCATTAGTTTTTATTAATCAAAATTTCGAAAAAACGTACCGCTAGCACTTCGGTTAGAACATTATAATATGTAATTTCAGTACATTGTCCATAATCGTTACACTACGCAAAATTGTGTGGAGTGGATAGTTAACGTCAGAAAATAACTCCAGTTACTTGTATTGATATACAGGACTGTTTGGTTAACTGCGCCAGATATACTTTTTTTGTTTTGTTTTTTGCATTTGTTCATCTTAAGTTAGCCAAACTTATTATATAATA